>VWPW01020031.1:1267999-1379501 GCA_013389825.1 Crypturellus undulatus
CCTCGCGCCGCCGTCTCGCCCCCAGCCCCGCTCCGCGCCCTCGGTCCGTCGCCAGCGGCGGCAGGTCGGGCTCGAGGGCCGCCCCGGGGGGCTGGGGGAAGCGGGGAGGGCTGCGGAAGTCCCGGCTGCTGCGGGAGCCCCCGGGCTCAGGGTGTTGATAGGCGGCGTGTGGTGAAAACGGAGCGTGGAGCCCCGAGTCTGGAGGGGAGCGGAGAGGAGTTTGTGCGTGCGAGGCGGGGAGAGCCGCGGTGTTGCCGTGGAAAGAGCGTCAGCCTGTGGTAGCGCTCTGTATTGCTCGAAGGGAACGGCTTTGCCCTTGTGCGCTTGCCGTTGCAACGAGGAAGCGTTTGCAGAGGCGTTGGAGTTGTGTGGCGTCTCCTTTTTGTTTGTTTTTCTTCTTTTCTTTCTTTCTTTTTTTTTTCTTTTTATTTCTGGCCTCTTCCTTGTTCATTATGTTCTCTCCGCTTAACCCTTTGCAGACAGTGTAGTCCCATCAAAATGGAAGATGTGGATGGGACTCTAGGAGACCCCTTCCACTAGCAATATTCTGATGTTCATTTAGTGCAAGCTTTAGCTAAGTTTTTTTCGTTTAAAAAAGAAAAGAAAAACTACTAAAGCAATAGAGCAAGGCTGCCGAGGCTCTTGTTTCCATTGGAATACTAAAAAAGCTGTAGAAAGAACCTGAAGGGAATGTGTCAAGCTGTTCTGCCAGGCTTTTTTTCTGCTTTAGCAAGTACAGTATTTAATCACTGCAAGACTTACAAATGCGAGTCTCAGTGGCAGCGCTTACAAAGAACGCTCGTTTCTGTGATGTAGAGAAACTCTTCAGGAAAGCTTATTCATTTTTATGAAAATCTAAAGGTATGTTGAGATAAGCACCTTGGCTTCCAAAAAGCACGACTTGACCCCCATGTGGAGTTTCATCCCAATTTCCAATAAAGAAAATAAGAAGTGATCTCACCGAGTGTTAACAATTTCAGATCTCTTTCTCAAGGCTTGTGTTGGTGGAGGGGTATAAAAAGATGGAACAGCTATAACCTTAAATAAATGGTTTACTTCCAACCTGTCTAGTTCTTCATGCAGTTTATTCCTTGTCCCTTCCACAAGAAGTTCAGAATGCATGCAAATACATATTGGGAGAAAACAGCACTATCTCACCTTAATAACTCTTCAGTAACACAGCAAAATGCCTGGAAAGCCAGAGTTAAAGTTTAACCCTCTAGTTTCCAATTGATTCTTTGAAGACCAAAAGATGTTTAAATATGAAACTATCTTTAAGAAGGTCCTGATATTAGAGTGTATTTCAGGTTAGTTTCGCCTTGTTATCTCAGCTATTTCCTGCTAATTTACTGTCATCCGCAAGTAAGTTCTGGCTGTATTGCTCTGTCCTAGTGTTTGGCTTTGGAGGATTTCATTTCAGGTTTACATGTGAAAAGCAATAGATAAGATACTAAAAGCATATTGCAATAGGATGTGTGTCAGATGTTGATCTCTTCAGTAATGCTCAAGTTTATTAGTGAATTCCTGTTAGAAATTTTAGATTTCTTTGCAGAATAAACTGCCTTATAACGTATATTAAAACATGCAGATATATTACAAGATACAGATCTTTTATTTTTATATATATATATATGTGTGTGTGTATATATATATATATGTAATATCTGTTTTAAGGTAAGAAAAAAGAGGTGATCCAAGTTTACTATTAGAAGATTAACCCTAGGCCAGATTAAATAGATATACTAATTAAAATGCACGATCCTCTAGAGGAAATAACTCTATGCGAAAGGAAGGTCAACTTTTAATCAAGAGCTAATCTTCATCCTTATCTTCCCCCCCATCCCTATGGTGAATGATAATTATGAGGAGCAGAGTCTACTGAATTGCTTTAATATGGAAGATGTGTTATATATGTTCTGCTACGCAAGTGCAGTGAAACTGTAATGTTTGCTCTTCTCATTCACATGATGCTTACCAGTGTGTTCTCAACTGCTGTTTTTCTGGTGCATCTGACATGATGCTATTCCAGGAAAACTATTTTTCCATATTAGAAAGAACACGTGAACCCTCAAATTTTAAGACTGAAGTTAGAAATCTACCACACTTAGTAGATTTGTTTTGTTTTGCCATGTTTCTGTGGTCCAATACAAAGCTGTGGCAAAGCCCAACTCATTCTCAGAAGTTAATCATTTGCTTTAAGAATGTTTGACTTGAAAAGCCCCTCACACACACAATTCTTTTTATTCCCTCTTCTCTGTTACTTTTCTAGTACTTCTTATAAGGCAAAGGGTAACAACAGAAATAATCCCAGCCTGTTAAGAGTGTGCTAACTTTTTAGGAGCTGTAATTTGTAGCAGTAGAAGGCTATGCAATATTCATAGTTTCTGTTCTTCGTGATCTGTGTTATATGACCACAGACATCATGGTCACAGATCAGCTGCCTTATGGTCTGGTTTGCAATGGCTTTCCTCCCACTGCTAATCCTATGGGAGGACTCCTTTATGCTAGTGTATGACATGGGATTTTTATTTATTTAGTTAGTTATTAGTACAGTCTTGTGCCATTCTTCAAACTGAGAAATGACTTGTCTTGTAGACTGGCTTTCCAAAGGTATTTAACCTATCTGGAAGTATAATCCTTAGGCTCTTTATTTAATGCTCTTCAAGGTATTTTGAGGCTGACTAGTATATAGATTTTACTGTGACAACACAATTGCTTTTGTTCAAGGCATTAAAAAAGGTGTGTAAACTGTAAGGCCATGCTTCTAAGAGAACCAAGCATCTGTTGCACATGCTAGATGCTCTCAAGTTCTTCTGCTTTCGAGGGAAATCAGGTCAGTTATGCTTCCATGCACCAGTGCTCAAATGAAAGAATTTTCAAGAATTGTAAATGCTGTAGATGATGATTAGAATTGACTTAAGTGGAATATGATTTTTCCAGGGGGAGAGGGAAAAAAAAATATATCCACATCTCTTGATTTACTATTGTTGTATTGTCCTTGATGAAGATAGCACAATAATATGTGTCTGATCTAGATATTCTGTGTTTTGATATCTTTAACATATGTAACATACTAAAGGAATGTCATATATTTCCATTTCTAATAGGCTTGATTTTTTGTTTGCTTTCCTTCCATCTGCCGTCTGTTTTACTGAAAGTGGCTTGAATTGCCATTACCCCAGTAAATGTTAATCTACTGCTCTGAAATGGTGGCTCTTTTGAGGAGTATCTGCCACATTTAAGATGCAGTTGTTTTTCTTATCATAAATGTAAGTCTCCAGAACAGCAATGAGTATTACAGCACGCCCTGTATCTACTCAGCTGGTATTTTCTTCAGAGATAAGAAACATGTCTCTTTAGTGGAGGCAAGGAGAAAGTGAGAAGACAGGTAATAAAACAGTGGAGAGAAAAACCACACGAAGCTTCAGGGTATGATTTTAGGAGGTTACCGGGAGTAGAACAGTTCTGTAATGTTTGGTTAGAAAGCATTTGAAGTGCTTTCAATAGCAATAACTAGGGGCATACTAAGCTGTTCCCTGGATAACAAGTAAAAACTGCATTTAGTGATTTAAGAACTGTTTCAGCAATCTGTATATCTGTATCATCTGCTTTGTATTAGGTTCTACTAGGTATAGCTAACCTCTTGCTATGGAAGAAAAATTATAAATATTTGAACTGTGTTTTGTACTGCCGTTCTAAAATCTGTAGTTTCCTAACATTATTAAAAACTGGCATTAGCTATTTGGGCCTAATGAAAAGCAATGACACATTTGTCAAGCTTTAAACATCTGCTCAGGTCTTACGGGCTGCAAAAGCCTTCTGATTTGGAGCCCTGGTGAATCAGTGGAGTCTTAGGATGTGTTGGAAGCTCTATGAATAGCTGTTGCTCTTCATTCAGATGCCTCTTTTAGTTAGTTTGCATATCAGATAGTTAAGTCCTAGTTGGAATGCCTTTTAATAACACATTTGGTTTTGGGTGTAGTAGTACACTTGTGTGGGGAGTTTTGTGCTTTTTTTTTCTCTCTTAATTTTTTGGTCAACTAACTCAATAGAGGGAGCTCCACTACCTTCCTGATAGAGGCAGTGTGTTTGTGCGCTTCTCAGACCTCTGGCTGCAGATTATGTTAAAATTCTTTTCCTTCAGAGTGTTCTGAGCCGTCGAGCTTTGTTTTTGAGAGCATCTTGCTCCTTGTTGCATGAAGGACAGACCTAAAGTGGTGACTCAGAGATTGTTTTTTTCTGCTGCATGGCGATTTTTAAATTTTATTTTTTATTTTTATTTTTTTTTTAATAATAATAATATGGATCAGTTACTGATGTAGTTTTTCACATTAGCTGCCCTTACCTGTTGAGAGGCTTCAAGGAGAAATTCAAAGAGAACCTGTATAAAAAAGGTGCTTTCCTGGGATGGATGGTGCCAGGAGTGGTGTTACATGATAAAATACAAACAGGCTAAGGAGGTGGTTACCCTGAATGCAGGGAGAGAGCTAAAATGCTACCAATAAGCTTTGTTAACTAACTTTTTTTTTTTAAGTTTATTTTAGAAAGTGGAGCAACTCGTTTTTCAGTAACTCAGCGTTGATGGAGTTCATTCTGCAGGTCAAGAGTTACAGCTCTTATTTTAGAAGGACAGAAGTGAATGATGCTATTTATCCGATGGGGAAAAATGGTAAACATTCATATTAAGCTCTGTACCTGGGTGTCTTACAGAGAATACTCAGTTTATAGAGTGAGGTTAGGATAGCTGAATGTGAGAGTTTGTATAGCTATTTGAGGGGTAAAGCATTGCAGTTGCAGATATATTTAACTGTAGATTATGTAGAGAATTAGTCTAGGTAATGGCATACACTCAGTTTCTGATATGAAAGTTTGTTTCATAAAAACTAGAAACCAGCGTCCTCTCAGCCAAGCGAGACCTATTGCTTATTCAAGTGAAACCATGCTTTTTTATTGGCTTATGTAGTTGTTCTGGAAAGCAGAGATGAACTTAATGGCCTTTACTTGCAAAAGCCATGCATAGAATAGGAAAAGGAGGAGAAAAGACAGTATTTAGGAAGGTTTGGGGAGACTTTAATTCAGTTATGTAACTTTGGAAAAGAATTCTAAATTTTAATTCCTTCATTGCTGATAGTGCACATCAAGTTGTGTAACAAGTGTATGTAAATGAGATGATAGGATAAGTGTTATTAATGGATGGATTTTAATATTATATTCACTGTTAAAAGATTTACTTTCTGAAACCAGGGGACTTCAAAGTTTCTGACAATGCCAAAAATAGGGCATGATGACAACTGGTGACATAAAACCTTAGTCATGAATTTACGCTGGAAAACAAATCCTTTTTCCAGCTATCATGTACAAGATGCAAAACAAACACAATACAAAATACAAAAATACAAAAAAAAGGATTTTTTTTGTACTTGTTTTTTGTTTTGTTTTATCAAGGTTGCTTAAACCTTCTCAGTTTTTGAAGTGTTGCAGCAAATTGCTAATCTTGATCCCCATTTAGTGATATGCAAGCCAGTATTTTGGCTGTTCCTCCCTCTACCCCCTGTTTTCTAGTTTATATTGGGGAATGGCATTTTTTACTGCAGTTTTCTTGCACAATCAAATGAGCTTTCAGTAATACAGTTTGCTGTGTAAACAGTACTGCAACTTGAAATAGTTGCAATTTTATATAAGCAAGAAATGATAGTTTGCATGATCATAAAGATACACTTTTCTATTTTTCTATTGTCAAAGTGAATTTTTATTAAATATTTAAAAGGTCTAGAAACTACATTGCTCTAGTGGTTTATCTCTTGACATGACTTTTAAAACAGTGAAACAGTGCTTTTTACCTTCCGGAGGGGGTAACTTCCCCAATTTTCTCTGACCTTGCTCATCACGCTGCTATTGAATGATGCAGTAAGTTATTTCATTCTTTTGATGTTTAAGCCCTTATAATGCACCTTAAAGATTTAGACCTAGAAAAGATCTCCCGCCACCCCTGGAGAGGCAAATTCCTGTGTGCTTGTGTGAGAATTTTTGTCCTCAGAACAGGGTTTCTTGGTGTTTCCTGCATTTTTAGGGCTTGAGCCGTATTCCTGGTATTTCATCAAAACTCTGTTGTGACTCGAGGTGACTTCTTGTCACTGCTGATCGTATACTTGGGAGCCCTGCAATGTTAAATCTGAAACTCTCGCTCAGTTTTGGAGAAGGAGCGCAGAGCTTCTGAGGTACTGGAAAATAACTGGCTGTTATGAGGGTTTCCTTTGTGCACGTGGCAGGAGAAGCAGGTGATCCACTCTTAGCTTGGAGTCACAGAATCTATTTAGTATCTATTAAGCATTTTAAAATAGCACAGGCTGGTTTCGGTAGAAACCGCTTCCATCCTCGAGGAAGAGCAGAGTTCCCTGCTCTGCGTGGCTCTGCACTCAGGCTTCAGAGACCTGCATTGGCACTGCTGGTTTCCTAGAGTGCTCAGGGTGGTTGCTTCCTTTTCAGTGCTTGGGTGACACAGGAGGAGCTACGTTTCTCCAGTGCTGGAGAATTTCCCAGATTTTGCTAAGAGGGGAGGCTTTTGCCTCCAGTCTGAACTGTGGCGAAGGGCTATCTGCATAGTTTGGGGTCATCAGTTCCTTCTCTTGCTCTGAATTGTGTGTAAAAGTCTCTGGCTCTCTTTTGTTATCGCTATTTCCACCTGCATGTACAGCCATGATAAGGAAGGACGGGCTTAAGCGTATTCCGTGCAGTCATGATCCTTGGCGCCGCTTCCATCACGCAAGGCGCCAAGGGATGAATAAAGCAGTGTATTTCTCCCAGGGAGTGCTGAATGGCAGAGCCTGAGCCGGCAGAAGCTTTATCCAGAGGGAACGATATCCGCACACGTGGTGGGAGAAGCGAGTGAGCCGTTTTCAACTGGGATTTACAGGCTGGTTCTGTAGGATGTGGGAGTGTTTGAAAACTGAAATTGAAGGATTATCGCAAAAGCTTTTTTTTTTTTTTTTTTTCCATCAGCAAAAATAGAGATCTGTGCAGTTTCTCAAAGCAAATTATTATCGTGCCCTTACGTACAGGAGCCGTGCCGCTACGTACAGGAGCATGTATAAGCCTCATGCAGCCACTTGCTCATTTGGCCGGTGCTTTGCATAAGTGGATATAAAACCCAGCCTTCTTAGTATGCCAGAGCGCCTCGTCTTAGGTGTGAATTCTAATTCACAAAAGCCTTACAAACCACTGGCTTTCTCTTGCTTTTACACTGGTTTCTGGTCTTCCTTTGAGATGCTGTCAACTGTGAGCAGAAATGATTGTTCAGCGAATTCCTTCATATAAATGCAAAAGAGCAGGACACCAAGAAGGCGGAAGGCTGTGACCCCTTGTGAGGAGGCTTTCTTCAGATGACAGAATAAATATTTGTTACTTTTTTTTGGACATATTATACAAGCCAAGCAACCTTTTCTCATAACCACATGAGGAAATAGGTGGCTTATAGTTTAGGAGTTCTACAATAGGACATGACAAGCAACAAAGAAGTCTTGAGGGGGAGCCTGTTAATTGAGATCTTCAGTGAAAACTTTAATTGGATCAAATAAATGCAATGTTATTTAATGGGAGGGAGAGGTAAACTTTTTTGTTAAACCCAGATAACTTTATGAAGGGCTGTTTCTCTGCCTCTAGGAAGGAAGGAAGGAAAGGTCCTGGAAAAATATGTTTTATGCCGTAAGGAATACATGAAAGAATTACTTAAATCTTCCATCTTATAAAACTAAGCAATTTCCTGACATCTTCCAGAATGATAGCTTTTTTTTTTTGTGGGGGGGGAGGGACAACATTTGTTTGATTCTCAGTTCCTGATGTGCAATGAAGACTGAAGACTGGATGGGGATTTTCTTTTTTACTATTATCATTTAAGGGAGTAGAAAAGTGATCAGTGCTCTCTAGAACAAGTTTCACTTTCACAGCTCTTCTGTGTGGAGGCTGGGCTTTTCAAGCACTGTTTATAAGCAGAAGGAAATGGGAAATTAGGAAAGATACTGCTTGGGAGAGGTCACTCAAGTTAGCTTTTTTTTTTTTTCCCTTGCAGGTGTCAGTGCTTTCACACCGCTAAGAGAGAACGCAAGTTTCACGGCATGCAATTAATTGGCATGGATTTGAGTTTCTAACTTAAACTGTGGTACTCCAGTGATAGAAAAGCGTTCTGGGTTCTTATGCCGTGTATTTTAGCTAAGTTTCAAGCCTAGTGGGCCTGTTGCCTTTCGTAATTTGGAGATACTTCACTTGCAACTGCAAGGCTGCCGAATCCTATGCGGGCTGCCGCTGCTGCAGGGAATGACTGTCCTTAATAATTGCTATTCCTGGCACACTGTTTGTAGGTCTGCAGTCTGTTAGCCTCGTGCAAATCATATTTGCAGATATTTCAGATAGATTATATAGTAAAGAGCTATCCCTGTATAAAGAGTGGCTGAGTCTTGTGCTGTGGGGCTCAGAGGACCAGAATTTATATATGCTGAGGACTCCCCAAAGCTTATGTAATTACCAGGAAAAAAAGCCCAGGGAAGTAGAAACTTCCACCGTGTTTTCCAGGTGGGAGTAGCCATTCCTCAAAGGTGACATTTTGTTAGTTCTTTTCAGCAAGAAAGGACTGGGTTGAGTCCGTAGTGACTCTCGAGGCAGCCTAACACCATAGCACTGGTGGTCACAGTGTCAGGCAGTGGCTTCTGTGATGCCGCCCTGGGCCCAGAGGGCACTTGAGCTGCTCACAAGCCTCATGGGGCTTGGGAACTGCTCTCATTGTTCCTCCTAGATGAAACTTTTGGATGTTTCCGGGTATGATCCCTCATACTCCTGCACGGCATCCCAGAGTGGTTCTTTACAACTGTATGAAGCCTGCGCGCAGTTCCGCGCTGGAAAAGCTGCTGTCCTGCTCTTTCATTCGGAGGGGATTCTGAACTTGTCTTCTAGGATCACAGCAAAGATTAAAAATATTTAAAAACAGAATATTGAAAGTCTTAGACAGTGATTTCTTTCTAGAATCTAGTGTGTTAAGAAAAAAGTGCAAAATTTGTGACCCTAAAGAAAACATTAAATTACATAATATAGATCTTTTTAATTTATGTATTGTTCTTGAACATTAGCATATGATTTTTGGGAATATTTCTAATTGAGAAATAGCTTTGGTTGGTTTGTTTGCCAGACCTCACTGTCTCTGACCATATAGTATGTGTATAGGTGATCTTATGCTTTCAGAGAGAGAAAGGTATAGAAATTAGAACAATTAAGCAAAGCTAAATATTTAGAACTGCAAGAAGAGTTCCTTGCAAGATGCATTTAACCTAAAAGAAGAGAGATTGTTTTTATACTTGAAGTTCAGTTTTCTCCCACTACTTTCTAAGCAAATATTCTTGCTTGATGCATGTAGAAGCTACCCAAAACACAAGTTTACCATCAATAACTGGTGCTCTTACCAACACCCTAAGTCAGTATCTCTGCTGGAAATGACATGCACTAAAGACAAATCACTTGCTTCAAGTGGGACCAAGCAGTTGTATGCTGTAAGGCCCATAAAGGGTAATAACACAGCAAAACCACACAGAGTTGGTTTTGCAATGCGGACTGAGAGGGGTGGAATTTCATTTGACAAGGCCTGTGAAGGGATGGAGGCAGGAGGGAGAAAGAGCAAATAGCTAGTTTGGTGCCTTGGAGGAACTGTACTGCACGCATTCCTGTGCAAGGCTAGCAGCCCTACCTCTTGTATCTGGCTTGGCAAGTCCACTTTGCAACGATATGGGAAGCGCTGCTTAAGTTAGAGCCCTTTGCAGGTGGGGAGCAGGAGGGAGGAAGTTGAGGGCTTTGGTTACAGCTGTTTGTGCTGCATTGGAAGCAAGTCAGTTGAGACAGCTCTGGAGTAAGGAGGCAAGTCCTAGGCATAAAAGCAATAGTTGGATTTTATCCTTTGCAAGAGAAACTGCAGAGGGAGAACAGAAACTTTCTCTTAATGCTTTCTGAGAAGTTACAGGATTAAGGGGGATCCTCTGTAGGAATGTTTAGAGGGAGAGGAGCAGGGGCAGGCAGAAGAGACGCTGTAAAGCAAGGAGAGCAGAATTTCAGGAAGACCTAGTTCCTGCCTTCCCCAGCCTGCATCACCACGGGTTTCACTGTTAACTCTGCGCCCTCCTTTTCCTTTTATGTGCTGTAGTTGGCAGGCTGTCGTCTTTGGTCAGACTGGTTGATGCAGTGTGGCCATACTCAGCTCTTCATATTTCCTTTCTTGTCAGTCACACATTTCAGTATTCTTTCATGCCTCGGCAAGACATTGTCTTTCTTCAGTGATTTCTGCAAAGCTGATGTGTTCCTACACTTGGCTTGCCTGACCTGTGCCTGTAAATCATCCTGAGAATAAGATTATCTAGAGTCATGCATTAATTTGAAGGAACCTTTCATTTTCTGCTCTTAGGTCATTGCAGATAACCCCAAAGCTGTTCAGAATAAGATTCTTTCCACTCCCAAGACTCTTAATGCTTTCTTCTCATCTTTGCAGGTGTCCTAGTATGTGAAGCAACGTGTCAGGAAAGGGTGTCATATGTTAAATGGAATCATTGTTTGATCTAAATACTGAACTCTGTCCTTACTGAGCTGTCAAATTTTCTTCAGAGTTACAAGTATCTTAATCCATGATCAATAATATAGTCAAGAAATTCTTGTCTCCGGAACAAATAAGCCTGTATTTTTACAATGCATTTTTATTAGAGGAAATTTATGAGCTGTTTAATATGAACGTTGTAATAAATATAGCTGTATGACCCACTTCTGTTGAAATTGCCATGGTCAATCTCTTTTTTTCTAGTCTGAGCCTTTTCTTACTACTTCTATACCTGAATTGGGGAGTATCAGGTTGTGTTTGTGGGGGTTTGTGTTTTCGTTGTTGTTTGTTTTTAATAGAGCACTAGTTGGTAGACTTTGTAAACCTAGAGCTGAAATTGCACTGAACCACAGCATCCAGAAATTTTAAACTGGCTCAAATTTTGGGCCCTGATCCAGCATGTCTTTGAGTATCCAACTTCAGAATTATTCAAGTATTTAAATATATTGCTACTGAAGGGTGTAATTTTTAGATTAGGGACAGCATGGCCAAAATGTCTGTGTTTGATTGCTGCCGTATGTTCTTTCTCAGTAAATACTCCCATCGTGCCCCTGGTGGGGGTGTTAATTTATGACTGGAATTGATGACTTGGATTCCGGATATTGTTTGCGAGTTGTTCCATGTTTCTGCTCCTCCCGAAGAGGAACAGTTTAGGAATGGCATTCTCATCTTGCTCTGGTTTGGTCTTCCAAAATACGATGCAAGTGGTAGTTCAGCTCTTCATCTCACTTCCTAAGCCTCTGGTTTTAAGTTGCCGACACATGTTTTTTTATATATAAAACTTAATATATGAGCAAAGATATTCTTTTGAGCTTGGCAGCAGGAAATATGCAGCTTACTAAGCTTTCTTGAATATAACGTTAAGTGTAGAAAAGGCTCCTATATAAACTGAGATTAACTCATCACAATTTTTTTATGACTGTTAATTAAAATGTGAGGAAATCCTTTAGAACAGATTTGCGGTTTTGAGACTTTTATGAGACTTGGCATGAGAGATCTGTTATTTTATAGCTATGCCTTCTTATTAGTTTTGAGATCAGAATATATTTAAATGCGTGGCTATCAAATCCTGTGATGATTTCTGCTTTGTGTTGCAGTGTAGCTTAATTTGATTATGGTCCCATTCATGTGTTGTTTGTGCCCAGCATCTTTTCAAAGACATATTGTAATAGTTTATTGTAACTGCCATTTAAAATAAACTCCCCAAATCGTGTTAATAGGAGTGAGGGTTTTTTTTGAATATTAACTTTCAGTGAATCATATTTTGCTAGATTATTGTGAGTAATGATCATTTAGGTTATTTCAGTGTTTCTGGAAATCAGATTCCAGCAGCTTGGAAGACTAAAATATGAGTGAAGGAAGGATCAACATGAGCTACAAGAGATTTAAATCATTAAAAAGAAATGTATTGACCTAAAAAACCTACAAAATCTTGGTTATACTGAGTGAAATAGTGATAGGAAGCAAGATGGATAGAAAGTTCACTAGAGAAAATAGCACTTATTAAATTTTAATGAGAACCCTGTTCTATTTGCAATGGACTGGCGTGTGAGTAGGATATTGATTTTGCTGAGGATTCAGTGTTGACCAGAATTGGGTATGGTGCCTGTTACTTGAACTTGTGCTCAGGCTGAAGGAGTAATGAGAGCAAAGATCTGAACCAAGCTAAACAAATTCTTTTTGCCTTGCTCTAACCATGTCTGTAATGTCATGACAAAAAGAATCTCTTGATGAGAGCCATTAATCATCTCGGACAACAACCTGAAGTTCATTAGTGGTAGAATTTTCCACTCGAGGAGTAATTAAGACATGGAGAAAAGTGACTGGGTGTAAACTGCACAGGATGTTAAAGTCTATCAGGAAAGATTGAGGTGGGGATGTGAAGTGCTGTTACTCCTGCCTGTTTGTGGGAGTGAATTTGGGATAGCCTGGTGTTCCAGGCCAGCAGGAGCTTTGCCTGCAGAGGGAGGATGGCTGCACTTCTCCTGGGGGCGACTGAATACAACCTTGCTTTTTGCTGAAGATGTAGAGAGAGGAAACCATCGGAGAATGCACCAGGTAGAATAATTAGGGCTGATCTACCAGGCAAGCTTCTTAAAGGACTGTTTGCTTAGAGGGTAACGTTTCTCAAGAAGGCAATGTACGTTTTCATCACATTTCTCCGATAGCCTACGGATTAATATAAATGTACTTATTTTGGCAAAACGTCCTGTCAAAACCAAGGCAAAGGCGAGGAACAGGGAGGGAGAGATGTTTGCTCTACTGGCAGTGATACACATGCTGATATGAGCTGCGTTTATATTAGCAAAGTATTCTAATATAGCTAATTAATCAAAGTTTGTCGACCAAAGCTGAAGCTTAGGGATTATGTATTCCTTTTGCAGGTGTTGAAAGAGAAAACGGAATGGGGAAGAGTCTCATTGTTGCTAATGTTTAATGAAAGGAAATACTGTAGTGATAAAGGAGTTAGAGGGTTTATTTTTCTGTAAGCTGGAGAGAAGGAAATGGGGGGGGAGGGGAAGAGAACAAAAGTGAGGCAAAAACATGTGAGAGGGAAAGGAGGAAGTTTTTTAGGGAATAAGTGGGTGAAATCGTAGAAAGTGGATGGAAGGAGATGAGCCAAGTAGAGCAATTATGGCTGTTCCCTCTTGTGTCCTCCTAGCTCTGGGTGCTCTCTTGCATGTGGTGCCAGGAGAAATGCAAGAATCCCAGACTTGCCTTGTATTGGCCATGGGGATTTGGTTAGGAGAGGAGTCTGTCTGAGGCAATGATTGCTGATTATTTGGATTTCTTGGATCCCCTTTTGGAAAAGTGTTATGTAGTTCATCTTATGTGCACTTTTGCATTGGACAAAGCTTTAGTTGCAGCTTTGCTTTCCACACTGAAGAGATGATGATTTTCCCGAAGGGACCTTCCCATCTCCTGAGGAGCCTTTGCCTGTAAAATAAACAGTCTTGATCATGTACTTAGTCATACAGGTGGACTTCTGAAATCACCTTTCATCTTAGACCAAATAATTCAGCTTTCTTTTTTTTTTTTTATAAGCATTTCTTTGAATCAGAAAATTACAAATGCTGGAAATTGTCGTATATATAACTTGAAAAGCTCCATGTGCTCCAGTTTCCTTTCGAACATTTAAAATCCATTCTAGAGTGAAAAAATCTCAAAATAACTGATAGTGGAGCAATCTGAGCAGGAGTCAGATTGGTAAGCAAGTGTCCTTAGGCAATATAGGAGAGTGCTCCCCAAGTCACTGATACTGGCATGGACAACTTTTGATAACCTTTTGTCTCATTTTGTTTTGGGTCATATACCCAGTAATAACAAATGCTCAGCAGCAGTCAAACCAATAACATTATGTGTGACTGTTAGTTCAGACATTCATACAAGGAAAGTAGTCAATGAAACGGATGTAGTGTAAGATAAAATGTCCATGTCTCGCACACAGCCGTTCATACCAGCGCAGGTTGATTTATACTTTTAGCATGGCTCCGTTATAGCTGCTGCTTATCAGACATTAGCAAATGGTAAGTGCGGTTTTGTTTATTGGAACTTATTAGCAAAGTTTACAAGCTATAATAATTTTTGATAAATGCTTGCACATTACTCCAGTGTATTTCTACACACACCGTGTTTTAGGGAGGAGAGGAAGAGAGATTTTTCATCTTCAGCGTCTTTCAGACTGGCTTGTGAAAGCACGAGGATCAAACCTTTCAATTTCCAAGCACAGTTTTTATTCATCTCGGGACAAAGACGATGGCATAAACTTTCTCTAATTAAACATTTGCTGTTTTTCTGCTTTATAAGCATAGGTGGTTTTCAGCTGCATTTTTGTGAGGAAAAGCTAAACGTAAAGATCAACGGTTTACTTACCTGCTCAGTTACTTTATCCACGTCAGTGTCAGAAGCTCCTGATGTGGGAGATAGCAACCAAGGGTTATTTGTGGATTTTTTTGGTTTGTTTTTGTCTCTGAAATTCAGCCTGCTACCAGCAATAAATAACTTCAGTACTGTGAATGCATCCTGTCAGAAAATTGCAGTCCCTTCTCCTACCAGCCCACTTAAAACAGTATTTGCTGTCCTTACACAGGAGACCACATTTGTGTTTTCTAAGTTTCATATGATGGAATATTACTTTATTCGAGTGTAATTTATTTGCTTATTGATTCTGTTTTTTCATTGTCCTTCTGAGGTTCTTCTAGGCTTTGCACCAGTTACTTTTCTGGTGAATTGCAGCATATTCCATCCAGAGCTGCATACTCTCTGCATTATTTTCTTCATTGCAGTGTTTTGACAGTGGATCTTAGATGCAGTTTCATGTATTAGGAACTTGATAGTACTGAGAAATATGCTGCATCTATTGGAAATGGTTAGATGGAGTCTGTATGCCAACCAGACCACACATACGGCATTATTTATCAGTAAGATACTTAGTTCCTCTGTTACTTCCTTTCTGGTAAAATTGGTGGCCTTTCACCTGATCTTGTTTGTTTGGTGGGTTTCTCCATGACCATTGCAAACTGTACTGAAATTGCTTAAAATAATTGAGGTTTTGATTAATGAAGAAATGTAGAAGGCTTTTTGCTTCATGTTAATTCATAGTTACTTACCACAATTGTTTTTATTTCTTGCTAAACAATAGCTCTTTGTGTATGAATTGCAGGCTGTTTTTTCACCCGCTGCTTTTCAGAGAGCCTTTCATTGACACTAGTCAGGTTCTTCCTAACTGCTTCCTGTGCTTCCTGCATCTACATGATTATATTTCTTTTTAACTAAGATAAAGTTGGTTTAAAGTCAGTAAAAGTGAAACTTTCTGATCACTCCTCGATTTTTTTTTTTTTTTTTTTTTTAATATAAAACATGGATAACTTTTTAATCTCGATGGAATGATGANATTTTTTTTTTTTTTATATAACTCATGGGTAACTTTTTAATCTCGATGGAATGATGAACCATTAAAAGCTTCTAAGATTTTGGTGTTTCTTTCTAGCTTTACATTGGGGAATGCAGCTGTGAACTGCAAATTGCAGCAGATAAGAAAAATGAAAACATTTTCTAGGTACACTTACTGTCTTTATTGAACCAAAAAATCTTTATCCAACCAGAAACGATGTTAGGAATAGCAACTTCTGCCAGCATTTTTGACTTGATTCTCATTGATGATTCAGTATCTATTTTTAGTCCCACTATTTTTCTGTTCTCCAAGACTGTGCAAGTCTTCTCAACCTGCCTGAACTTTCTGCACAAATTCCAGCAGGGATTCCACACCACACAGCTGGATTAACAAATTCTCTGCAGAGGAATACGAGGGAAGGCAAATTTCTTCTGGCAGTGGTTTCCTGGGGTGCATAAGTGCTGCCCGGGGCTGTGTGAGGGTCCCTGAATGGGCACAGAGCAATAGTGTGGTAAGATAGTAGTGCTGTTAATGCAGTGCTGCACTAGAATTTATTTAGAGGGTGCTGCATTGTTTATGAGGGGATTTTCCAGCTAGCTTTGTTACCATAAAGATGGAAAAGCGTAGGGAAAGGTGAAGGGAATGTGCACTGTTTTTTTTTTTTAAAAAAAAAAAAAAAGGATTTCTAAATATCCTATCAGAATTAAGCAGTAAAAATCAGGAATGGTTTCCTTGCTTTCTAGTTTATATTTTGCAAGGCTTATAAAAATGATATAACTGTACTTCATTTGTTATGTCTATCAATAATTGAGTCTGTAATTAAGTGTTTTATTACCAATAAACTCTTGTGATTCAGTATGTAGTGAATATTATTAAAGGCCATTTTTCATTGTGAACTTCTGGTGATGATCAATTATGAAAGCTACTTTTAATTTAAAAATCAATGACACAAAGCACTTTTGACTTTTTTTTTTAAATGTTATGTGTAATGTAGATATTCCAAACATCACACCATCTTCATTCCTTGTCTCACATAGGAAATAGAGCAAATTTTTTGAAGGTTAAATGTGGGCTGTGCGGCACGCATGCTAACTGCATGTTTCTTGCACTCTCTCTCATGTTACTACCTGAAGATGCTTTGTTTTGCTATATTCCCCGAAAGCTGTGCAAACACGTGCCAAGAAAGCAACCCCATGACAGGATTTTATAACCTGATGTCTGCAACTTAATTTGCAGTTCTGCAGACACCTTCTCTTTTTGCCCTTCCTTTGGGATTCAAAGTAATTGGTACTGGGAGCGTCCATCAGCCTGTCTCGTGATGGATGCTTTACCAAAAGTTGAATAGCCGGCTAAACTGCTTAGGTAGGCAGTCATACACATTAATAGGGTGATTCAATTAAAAAAAAAAACCTTCTGGTTGCTACTTTATTTGTTTTTCCAAACACCCTATTTCTTTTGACATTAATGTCCTAGCATTAAAATAAGGAGCCGTGTTCTAACTTCTGTTTCTTTTCAGACTTCCAGTCTTCATTTTCCCATAGGCTTATGGAATAAACATTAGGGGTACCTGTCTCAGAATATTAAAAACAAATTGGTTGGCAAGAAAAATGGGGTTATGGTCTACCAGTGGCAATCTGACTTAAAATACTTTCCAGATCACTGCCATTTCATTAAATTTGGACTGGCTATTAAAGATAGAAGCAACTGGAAGAAAAATGTGGAAGACAAATGGAAGGAAACCTACTTTGTTTCCTAGGTATGGTAGAAGGTGGGTCTTGTAAGTGTAACTGAAATGCAGACATTTTAATCTTTACATTTTCAGTCAGAGTAAGATCCTTTTCTGGGTCATGCTGAAGTAGCTTTACCTGGTAAATAGAATAAAACAGATTAGGAATAAGATGCACCACATAATTTTATCCTCTAATCTCTGTTACTGTTGAACTTTCTGATCAGCTTGTCGATTTTGTGCTTTAATATTTTAATAGCATGGCAAAGGTACAATGACAGCAGGAAAAGCATAGATTCTTAAGCTCGAGTTCTACTGGGGGAAAAAAAAAAAGAAACCTCTGGTGTGAATGCAGCTGTGAAAGGGCTTTGCTGGCATTAGACCTAATACATGTTTCTAACTGCAACAAAACTGTCCCCATCCAAGGAGGATTTGCTCCTTGCAGGCTCTCACCTTGGCTGGAAGTGATGGACCTCTAAGTGCATTTTTCTGTGCTTGATTTTTAAATGTTTGGGGAGGGATGGGAAAAGAGAGAAGTTCCCATCCACCTGCCCTCACCCTGCTACAGCCCTCCAAAGAAGTGTAGTTGTGCTTCTGCCTTCAGATGTCATTCCTGTTATCTTGTGCCTGGGTTTGGTCATGGCACTTGAACAGTTTGAACCATCAGCGATAATTATGGAGAGCCATCGTTCCCTCCCTGGTCAAAAGAAAGTGGCTGGTCTGCCTGGCTGACAGCCAAGCTGCAGACTGGAGCTTCTCAGCATTTCTGTGGACCAAATGACCAGCTTTACGATGATGTACACTGTGTAATGATGGAGTGAGAAGCTGCTCAGTCAGCTGCCCTTTGGTGTTGACGTGAAAAGGCATGAAGGCATCTCCGTTTGTCTCTCTAAAGCAGACACAGCAGTCTGCTCCTTGACTAAAGAATATTTGTTTGGATGAGAGAAGGGAATTTACTTCCCCTACTCCTGAGTTCATGGATCAATGTCTTCTTTCTAAATAACCATGTTCCTTCTCTTGTAGTGTCTTTGATATATTAATGGTTAATGATAGGACAGCAAGCAAGGCAGGTAAGGCAAATACTTCTGCAATTTTCTCCTATCAATTCAAGAATGCTAAAAGTCTCTTTCCATGTTTCTACTTGTAAGGGATTGCACAGACTAAGGGAAAATAAGCCTAAATTCTATTGTAACACTCAAAGGAGCTTCCCAAAGATCTTCCAAATACTGAGTTTGAGATTAGCCTCTCTGAAATAACTCCTGAAGTAACTTCTGAGTAAATCCTGTTGAAGTTGCTTTAGCTGCATATTTTTGGTTCTTGCAGCTCTGTTGTACTATTTCTGCAATATCAGAGAATGGAAACCTGTATTTGATCAAAAGGCCGTTGCCCGTGATTCTCTTTGATTTATTTTTACTTGAGTAGTGTCAGTTGCCTTTAGATGTGCAATAGACATCTATTGCAAGATAATGATCAGAGGAGAAAAAAATTAGTCAAATCTAAGCTATTTTTGTGCCTTCCTCTTCCTATTTCCTTCTTCCCACTGAGATAATTTACATTAGTGTCTGGGAAGGGAAGGAGGCAAGTCTCTTACAAAAGTTGCATAATTTGGCTGTTGCCTGTTTTTGTCCAATGAGCAGTTTTATTTGGGATGAGAATGTTTGAGCTACTGTGTGTGTATGGCGGGGGGCTAATAGCACAGTAAGTGTATAAAATGCCTGTCCTCTTTCACAATGTCCTTCATCTAGTACTTCTACCATCTTTTGAAGAATCAGGTGTGTTCTTGCCATATTAAGGAACCTAGCCTATATGTATCACAGTAAAGTAGGAAAAATTTAATAAAGAAAAATGTGGTGTGAGTGGACTGTTGATCGCTATATTTACCTGTGTATTATGTGGCTTATTCCCTGTGTGATTGATGCTTCTTCCATCTGCGCTTTATATTGAAAGTACAGGTTAGATAACCTTTTAAATTATAACTTAATTAAGGAAAACACACCACTGGCATAGGAATGGTTTCCACACAGATCCAGTCCGTCTCTGAACACTGTGAGCCCTTTTTCTTCCTGAGGAATGACTTGTTGCAAAAGTTGGACCTGACCCTTTGAAGATGCTGTTCCTAGTAGCGTAGCTATGTTTTAGGCACTGCAGTTTTCCACAGTGTGAGGATGAGGTGCCTGACTTCTTTCCCCTACTCTTCCTCTCTTGCCTCATCCTTCTTTCTCCATTCCTCACCCTGCAACGCACACAGTCCAGGGCTCTTATTCCCTTTTTCCATGTAGCTCCTGGTAGCCTTGCCTCTGCCCACTGGATGAAGTAATGAGGAGACACATGGGGCTTCTCTCAGATGCTTTCCAGCTAATTATGTGCTCCTGAATTCTCCTTTTAAGAGAATCCTTCTGACATGGACTGTGTTCTCTCACAGACCATTTTCAAAAATAGTTTTGAAGGATTTTAGCACTAAGGAAACTATGCAGTGCCTTCTCTTGCTTTAATTCATTTACACACTGTGGAAGTGGGACATTCTCATTGCACCTCACCACCTAGAGGGTCATGTTAGAAGCTCTTACAATCAAATTGTCTATATCAATAAAAAGAGAATGTTTTTTTCCACAGATTTTTTTTTGATGAAGGGCTGATTGCCCTTTAGAGTTGTTTCAAAAAGTGTAGGTTTCTTCACTTTGAAGTTTCTTTATAAGTTTCTTTGTCTTAGTGCAGTGTTTTTCTTAAACTGCTTAGATGTCAAAGTGCAAGAGTGTTTTTTGCAATCAAATCTTCAGAAGTTTTGCTAGGTTGGTTCTTATAGTGCTATATTGTCACTCACCTGACTATGATAGATAGGTGCTGTCGTAACATATTTTTATTGATATTTACAGTATAAAGTATTGTTAGAAGAAAAAGTAAAATAAAGCTGAGCCCAAAAGACTGTTAGGAATTATTGTACACTTTTAGAAGTACTAGGTTTAACTTAATACACATTTTAATTCTTAAAAAAGCACCTAAATAAAAGATCCAGTGCAACAGACCAGTGAATTCCTTTCATCCCTTCCTGTTTAGTTTACATATATCACATGCATATAAACATATGTATATTTAAATACAATATAAAATGAAAAAGATATAAGCAGCTTATGGAGGCATGGGGAGAAATGCAAACTGTCTTACTAAAATACACATCTTCCCCATCCCCTCACCCCCAGTTTTTGTAGTTTACAGACTACAGCAGTTCATTGTATGTTTTCCATGCAAGATCCTGTTTTGAGTCAAACTCTTAAAAACATATTTTTTTTGTCAATATAGTTCCATTTTGCCCTAGTTAAATGGAAGGTTACACTTACTGTTAGCTAAAATCTGTCAATAAACCCAAATGAAGATTAAAGCTAAATTTAGGTTCATGATACATGGATGAGTGTTATCCATTCAACTGCACCACAGAATTTCTTGCTAGATTATGTTTTGGATATAACCCTTGATCTTTAAAAGCTGCAAAACTGGAATCGAGACATCTGTGGCAAAAGAAGCCTTATATGCTATCCTCAGCTAATATATTTTAAGTTATTTAAATTTGATCTTTGGATAACATTGTAAACAGAAGCAAGATGACTGTGTGTGGAAAGATGCATGTATATTGTTTTTATTTCAGGTGGCTAGCCCTTCTTGAAATAGAATGACGTGACATCTTCATGCTTCCAAAACAAGATATGATTCATTTCAGGTGGCTGAGCTTTAAGCAGAAGTTGCACACCTTTGGGGACCTGAGATGTAGTGGCCTGTGAGTGTGCATGGCACCGAAGAATTCTCACAGATTTTTTTATGTCCCAAAGGGCACTAATGGATTATTTAAGTTAGTTCTGTAAGCTAAGCCCTAGGCTTGTAGCTGCCCAAGCACATGAGAATCACAGAATTATTACAGTTGGAAAAGACCTTCAAGATCATCAAGTCCAACTGTAAGCCCCTCAACACTATGCCTGCTAAACCATGTCCCTAAGTGCCTCATCTACACGTTTCTTGAACCCTGTCAGGGACGAGGACTCCACCACTTTCCCACACAGCCTGTTCCAATGCTTGACTACTCCTTCTGTGTAGCTTTTTTTTCCCCCCTAATAATCTAACCTGAACCTCCCCTGGTGCAATAACACGTAAAAGCTCAGCTGCCTCCCACTGAGGTGGGCTTCCCAACATCAGCAGTGCTGATGCAAACAAGTTTGCAACGACCTCACTGAAGAGGAAGGAAGAAGCATTCCCCTTGAGAGGAATGGCTTTCTGTGGGCCGGGCACAGGACGAAAGCTGCCACTATGCTGTGGGCATCTGCTAGAGATGGTGGAATGGGGAGCCCTTAGGAATGTTTGGAGCCGCCAAGTGTGACACTGACCTGCTCGGCAGGAGGGGATGGTTTTGTGCATCAAGTAACTGCTGCAAAGGCAGCTTGATTATGTGGAAGAACCGAGCTTTTGAAAATGATGAGACTTAGGTGCCCAAGGAAAGGATTGATTGCAGACTGACTGTCCGCTCTTAATTGCTCAAGTTTTGGAAGGTATCTACAAAACCTAGGGACATGAAGTAACTTGAAAGGAGAATAAAAGCTTCCATGGTTCAATTAAGAATTTCTACTAATCTTTCAACTACCTGTAGTCATAGTGTGAATAACAGTCCGTGGTCATCATTCTGTGCTGACATCTAGGATTGCAATTCTTTAACTCTTTTGAGAATGAAATAGAGGAAGAACTTTCTAGAAAAAGTGACAGAAAAAGTGATAATGCCCGCATTTCTATAGAATTCCTTAAGCTGTGTAGAACAAGACTCCAAACCTCTGGTCTATCCCTTTTTTTTTTTTTTTCTTGGTTAGTTTAATTTAGCATATGCATCAAGGACAATGACATCTAGTTTGCATATGTTTCATGTCAAGGTTTTTTTTCTGTCTACATAGAAATGAAGATTTATAAGTACGAAAGTGTCCATATTAATAATTCACTAACTGCCTTATTAAAATTTGTGTCTCGGATTGGGCATTTGTGCTTTAGGTGGTTTAATTTGCATTTGAATGAACAAGTAGAAACTTTGAATTGGATACTCGATTAGAAAATATTGTGCAAGTATATTCTTCCTTTCTGCAGCTTTTAGAGACAGACTTGTTTACCTACATAAGCAAATGTCCTAGTGTGCATATGTTTTTTTTCATTCAAAATTTCAGATTTATAAGGTTTTTTTTTTTTTTTTAACTTCCGCTCTCAAGTCTAGGATTCCAGTCTTGAGAATTAGGACTTTGTTTCTTTACAGTGACATGGAGAGTAGCAGGCTTGCTATTATATCTCTTAGTAGTCTTGGAAAACATCAGTATTCAGTATGTGAGGTACTAGAGTTAACAAGAGGTGATGGCAGTGATGCATGCCAGTCCACAAAATAGAAATAGATTAAACCTGCTCTACCTGAGCAAAAGAAGTAATTCTGTGTATTTTCAGAACACTTAGAATAAAATGCATAAAATTAAATGTGGAATTTGGAAGTTTGTTTAATATCATTTTTTGGAAGAAACCTTGCAACTTGGCAGCACCAGCACTGTTGTCGGTTAATTACAGATGGAAGATGCAGGTGAATAAACACGTACTATTAAAGTGGCTTATGAAATGTCAGAAGACTTTTCTTTCAGAAACTTATTTCAGGATAAAGAAAGGAAAATACAAGGAGGAGGAGAGGAGAAAGGAGAGTAGGAAGCATTACCAAAGAAAAGTCCTCATGTTCTGAACCTGAGTTATAAAGGATACCAACAGATGATTGAAACAAGAAAACTGTGGACATGACAGAACAGTAAGATACAGGATTTTTTTTTTTTTTTTTGCTATTTTTAGGGAATGGATGGCTAGGCAGCAAAACCTTCCATATAGGGAATTTGATAAAAATTCAACATGCTAGAAAACTGAAGTAGTCTCTTAGGAGTCCTACATTTCCAGTTCAAACATCCACTGCTCATTTTGGATTAGAGGGCATAGTGTGTTCAGGTTTAGCAGGTGGTTTATAACCACACTGGAATTTGCTTTGAGAAGATTTATAGAGACTTTAACAAGAAAGAGATAAGCGCTTAAGTATGTAGAATTGGAAGGGATGTCTTGGGTCACTAAGTCCAGGCCCATGTTGCCACAGGCAATCATATCATATAAATTCCATTTATAAATTGACTGACTCCTTTTTAAAATTGAGCAAGTTTTCTTTCTTTCAGAAGGCTAGAAAATGTCTAAATCTCAGAATTGGGTATTAGCGTGTTAAAGCTTTGTGCCAGCGTTAAACTTAACTTAAACAGGCCTCTGTCTTTGATAGAGAATGATGTCTGCTCTGTTAGCTTCTCTTAGTCTCTTCTAGGATAGACTCTCCATTCCTGCCAGGAAACGTTCTTTTTATCTATTCCAAATAAATCTGTTTTTCTTGAAAATATTTTGGTGTGTCTGTGCTGTTTAGGTGGTTGTTGTACAAAGACACCTATGTCTGAGGAGATCAAGTATTATTTGGGTTTCTATTTCTGCTCGCGTTGTTTCCATCAGACTGTAAACCTGTAGTTGTTACCATCTGTTATGCCTAGGTCGTTATGCTCTCATGACACTTCCAGGTGGGACAACCCTGAGACCCTGCATTTCTACATTTTGTCCCACTCTTAAGGAAACCCCAGATGTTCCTGTATGATGCTCTGATTTTTCTGATTTTTTTTTTTTTGATGATGTTTCTCAACTCAGCCTGTAGTTCTTGTTGGCACGCTGCATAGTTTATTGATGAAAAGAGTAACAAAAACTTATGGTCTCAAGGCAGATTTTTAACAAGTCCACTAATAATTCCCCACTTGCTAACATTAGGCTTTCTTTCCTGTATCATGGAGTTAACTGGGTATTTGTTGTTATGAAAATTAGCATTGAGAATGAACATAGGCACTAGAGTTGTTGACCTCATTGTAAGTTGTGCAGTGCTGTTGTCTTGACTAAAGTTGTATTTCTGCATTCAGAAATATTCTGATTAGTTAGTGTTAGACACTGTCCAGCATAGGCACCAGTCTAGTGTTTGGCAAGGCAGTCAGGGCGGGATCATCCTTTTGTATGGGGTCAAAAGCAGGGTAGAAATATGTCATGAATATATCAAGATGTGGTGTGGTTAGAAAATGGTGGAGTAGAGGCATTTGTGAAGTTTGTGGAAGTGATGAGCTGTTACTTCAAAGACTTAGCCACATCTGGTTAGGAGTGAATTTTCTTACAGCCTTGCAGAGTTGAACCTAATGGAACTATATTTTTTTTCATAGTTTGCTGTCATGCAAATTAACTGATTACTCAGTTTTCTGCCCACCCTCTCTTGTGTTTGCTACCTTGTAGGTGTGGTCCAACTAAATGCTCCTAATCCACCTGTTCACCCTCAGCTGTATGTTTACTAAAACTAATTCGAAGGAACCTTTGAATGTATAGCTGGTTTGGGGGAAATGGGCATGGCTGGATTATCCCTTAAGTACCCTGAAGTATCTTAGATCTCAGAATAAATATGTGAAACTTTAGGACATGATTCAATTGTCTGCCCTTGATCTTTATTATGTCCAAGATGTTTTCATTTTATTTCTGCTCTTTGGGAGTAAGAAAGGAAATCATAATGCTGAGTAGTAGAAAGTTTGAGGAAGTTATTTGAGGCAAAGAGCATCAAGGAATGATGAAGCTAAGTGTGCAATCACTTTTTACAGCATTTCAAAAGTAGAAGATAATGTCATTGCTCTCACTATATTATTAAAGCAGCTTTTCTTTATTTACACTTTATCAGTTATGTTGAGGGATGAAATTAGTCCATTAATGTTTTATGGAGTGTAAACCCAACAGAAAGAGTAAGGTAGAGAAAAAAGGCAAGTTGGAAAAGAAAGTATGTGAGAATGGTGGGAAGTACCATCTGAAGAGTCAGTGCTCTCTATGAGGTGGTTTTCTATTCTGCTTTCTTAACAAATACCAGATCTGCTGATTTCAAGGTCATCCATCATTTTACAGGACAGAAGGCACCTAAGTTGCCCGTAAGCACGATATTAAAATACTGATGTGGCAAGATACTGAATGGTTACAGGATTTACCACAGAAAGGGTTGTCTGGTTTCCTGAGAAAGTACTTAATCTTTTTTTCAAAAGTGTGATAGCAAGTGTCAGCGATGACTCCAATTTATCTTTTCAAGGGGAAGAACACCTGAGAAAGTAATAGCACAAAAAGAAAGTGTAGCTCTAAAACAATATGGAAGAATGGTGACTTCCATCCAGCATCTTATGAGCAAGACGATCAGTCTGTTCACCAGTTATTTTATACTCAGTGCCACTGAGAATAAGCAGTCCCATTTCTGAATGCTAGTAAGGCAGTGCCCTGCTATTTTTCATTTAGTTTGAAGAACGGTTGCTCATTTTGTGCGCTGGTGAACCTACATGAAGTGCTAATGCCAAACAGCTTGGGTCTACTCCCGCATAATCATGAAATTAGGACTAATGGCTTTCCTTTTCTTAATATGCATAATTTCTAGCCACTACCCTTGCCATTAGTGTAAATGGAGTTACCAAGTGATAGGGAAAAAAAAATCTCTGCTAATTGATTTAAATGGGAAATATGCATAATTCTTTGGAATGATGACTTTATACAGTACCATTTTTGAAAGGTATGAGACTCATGCTAGCTTTAGGTTTGCCTATCAGTAGTTCATTGCAAAATGTTTGTTTTGTCTAACAAAAGATGTTTGGAAAAATTAGCTGACCCCAGCTGGCTTTAATGGCACTGTAAATTCCAAAGGCAGTAATTTCTTCTTATGGTTTTTTAAAGACATATTACAGTAATGGTTTTAAGCCTCGCTACTTTGGACTTAGGGGTTTGACCTTTGAGTTAGCCATTAAACCTTATTTTCCTCTTCCCTTTTACCATTCCCTTTCCTTTTTTTTTCTTCCTAATAAAAAAGTAGAATGTCCTGCCTCTGTACCCAGTTCTTCCCAGCAGAAGGAAATGGGCAATGATATGATGCAATACAAGGTGGTAGTCCTAAAATCAGCCTCCTTGGTTATGAAAGCTAGTTTCCTGCAGTAGCAGATGGTGGCAGCCTGTGCATACAGTATTTTTCTTATAAATCAAAGAATGTGTAGGCATGAAAATGCTGACCTGGTTTATTGTAACTTGTTTAATCAGTTTAGTGTGTTTATTTATTTTCATTTTAAGTAATAAAACCCTGGAGAAATATAAATATTCCCCTTTGTGTCTGTGTGTATGGGAGGGTAGTGAGGAAGAAGTGGTGAGTATCACTCTCTGTAAATTCTCTAGAATAGGTGGTGATTTTTTCCTCTCCCCCACTCCAAAAAATTTAACAAAAATGTTGAGAAGACTACCATGAATATCAACAACAAAAAAGTGTCAAAAACAATCTCTTGCACTTAGATATTGTGCTATAATATGACTTCTGAGTTTTCAGGGCTAACTGATAAATTCAGTTTTGTCTGTTTGCCCTATCTAGACAGCTGAAATAAAGCTTCACGAGATGGAGAAGACTGGGGGTTAAATTGAAAACAAATCTAGCTTTAAAGTGAGCGTAGTTGTTTAATAGACTCTGTTTCCAAAACTGTAATCAAACAGAAGAGGAAAAGCCTGAGTGTCTGGAAGTGGAAAACATCTTGCATTCATGTTAAACATGAAGGAGAACTTGAAGTCTCATCCAAATACTGAGACTGCAAATTGTGTTGCTGTGTGGGAAGAGACTGTTACAAAGCAGTAGTAGCACCTCCTCTCTCCTTTCTTTTCTCTCTCCTACCTTGTGTGTAAGAGTCGTGTAAGGGAAGGATGGTTGAAGTGATCGGATGGAGCCAGCAGGAAGCATTCTTCACCTAACTGTGCTAAAAACAATCTGTCTGTGTTTGAAGGCCTTAGGCTTCATCTGTGAATTCAGAAATTTGAACAATTATGTTATTATTAAATTAAAGAGAAATTGAAGAGGTTAAAGAGGAAACCACGCACAGTGATCTCACGCACAGTAAAGCAGGGGTTAGAACTATATATGATTCTTCGCCATGGAAATGTGATGAGACCTATAGAGCTTATGTTGTTTCTTAGAAATACATTCCAACCTAACAAATGAGTATATAAGTATATAACTTTTGATCAGCAGATTCCTATGGGTTTGTTTTATTTATTTATTTATTTATTTTTATATAGTTTCATCGTTGGTTAGTTGTCTAGACTGTACTTAAGAAATGCTTTTGACAATATAGCCCTTAGTTGTGTCAGACCAGCTCACTTCAGTCTTTGTAAACTGTGGAGTCCGTAATGAGTAGGGAAATATTAGACTGATTTTTTTGGATGCTGTTTGAAAACTATTGCAGGTGTTAAAATGTAATCCCTCCTCTGCGGTCTGTAAGCTGCACAAAAGTTCTTAAGTATATCATTAAGGTTTTAATTAACTGACGTCTCTATTAGCGATGTGCAGCAGAAAAGGCAGCAATTGGTTAAAGTTATTCTCTTATTCTTTTTTTTTTTTTAGTAACTTCAAATTCAACATTTCTTAAGTTTACTTTGAAGTAGTCCGAAGATGTCATCATATAGTTATTTGGCTCAGGAACAAATCTGTTGCATAAAGAAGATGTCAGGATCTGAAGTGTTAGAGTGTCTTTATCTCAAGTGTGAAATTTTAATAGCCATTTGAAGCCTATTGTGGAACACTCTTCACTTCCTGCAGTTTTTTTTTAACTTCTTAGAACATGTATGCTTATGTTACAAATGAATTTTGAGTCCTTTAACAATATATAAAATATTAACGTATAGAAAGATACTAGTTAGGTGTCTCTTCTGACCGGTCACTAAAATAGTGAAATGTATCTTTTCAGCAGCCAATTTTTTTTTTTTTTTTTTTAATATCTGAATAGAGAAAACGGGCACTGGTATACAAATAGACAAAATATGTCATGGATTATGAGAGAAGGCTCCTGGAGCCTTCCAGCAGGGAAAAATCAGGATGGAGGAGAGCTCCGTAGGCATTTTGCATGCTAGCAGCCTTCTGAAAGATGTGCTGTCAGGTCCCCTGACATCTGTATTAAGCTGCAGGGTGATTGCGTTGGCCTGGTCTATCTAGTGAATTACTTTAGAATTAGGGAGAAGTGAGGGAAGGCATGGAGCGGCTGGCAAACAAGGAGGTATTTGGGCATCTCGGCAGTTTCTTGTTTGTTTTGCTCCTGAAGATGCATCTTTGTATGTTCTTGCTGAGGAGTTTTCTTAGGGATTGAGCTGTGACCTTGGATAAAGACAAGGAGTTCTGTCTGTAATCTGAGCTCCCTCTGTTAAGAAGCAAACAACTCGAGCTCTAGTTAGGTTTTTTTTTTCTGTATTTTTTAATACATAATACATTTAATACATAATACTTTTTTTTTTTAACTACATAAACCCATGAAAGATCAGGTTGATTTTAGGTGTTTTTTTGCAGTTACTGGTGGTCTGTTGTTTTTCTTTTCAATCTTAGCACATGCATACACTAGATAAACAAAAGAAACAGAGATTGACAAGTGTTAAAGAAAGTCTACTTGCGTTCTTTGAAATAATGTGACAAAAGCTACAACAATTCTACTAAAAGTAATAGAATGTGAAAAGTGGCTCGTGACAACCCTGAAGAATGTTTGAGAAGCTGCAACATGTTTGATGTTGCTATTTTGCCAGCGTATCCAAGTAGCGGGGAATGGTTTCATTTCTTTAGGGCCCTGCAGAAAAGCTTGGTTTGGAATGCAAATGATGAAGACTGATTACAAATAAAATCTCATCTATGTGCATCGTGATAATTTGATTAGTAGTTCTTCTTAAAGCTTTATCCTGAGAATTCCATCCATCTTCCCTGCGTGGCTGATGGTGACTGCAGCCAGGTTGCAGGCTGCACAAGTGATTACCACTTTTGCAAGGAAGGGCATGCAGGAAATGGTATCACATGGGAAAGTGGATTTTTTTTTCCTTTCAAATGAGTATATGGAGAATCTGCCAGTGTTGTACCAGACACCAGAGAAGCTCTTCCTCGGGTTAAGAAGCGGTTAGTCTGGTGTGTGACAGCTCTTGTGTCCTCTACAGGCTAAAGCGAGGAAGGAGCAGAGTGTTTTGTGAGAAATGTCATTTGTATCACAAAGTATGGGAGCAAACTGTCAAACACTGACTGTAGTCCACCCTGATAGTGCTGCTTTTACTCCATCAAGTTTGTTTGTTTGTTTGTTTTTTCCCTGTTTGAAGCTTTCTCAATGAATTTATGAGGTACAAAATAAATCCTGAGTTTAAGTTATGCCCTCACATGTTAGACCTCCTTTCGCTCGCTCCTTCCATCCCCTTGCTGTATCCCCATCCTTAAAACAGAAGATTCTTCTTTTTCAAGAAGACTTGTGTTTTATGATCTAGTTCCAAGTGACTGTGGACAAACATTTTTTTGAATAGGTAATGCCTTTTGAACGGTAAATTGTTTTCGATGGCAACCATAGTGAAATGCCATTCAGTTTTACTGCAGAGGAAGGCTGAACTACGTGGTGAAACCGTGTGATTTAATCTTATGATCTTAAGAAATTAAAAATCATTTTTAACAGTGTGTGGTTTTTTCTTCTGTTTTTGTTTTGTTTTAGCAAAGTGTGGTCCAAATGAATTCTTATATGCTCCATAATAATTAGCTTTACAATAACTACCATGGCAAAGCTTTTATGTTTTCTAAAAGAACTCTGAGTGCTTTTCTGTTTAATATTTGACATGGCAACTATTGTATAATGCAGTGGGCTACTCTAATTCTGCAAGGGAGATCTTTCCATTCCAAAAATTTCAAATATCTGTTTAGTCACTGTAACTTTGTGTGTGGCAGCAGTTGGATGAACACAAGTATATATACTGAGAAAGATAAATTGGTAATATGTGGATCAATTTGTTTTCTTCTGTACCATACAAATTCAAGTAGGTGTGAAAGCTCTTAATTTTCAAGAAAAAGATGGAAATAGATATATATGTACATTCGATTCCTTTATTAAAAAGTGTAATCAGTGTAGTTATAAAGGCAGGTGGTCAAGTGATATGCTACTTCATTGAGACAGATATTTAAAGGTAGTAATATATGGCCTGAGTGCTGGAACTTAATGTTGATTTTTGTTGTATGATTCTAGAAGATGTGGGATAGTTCCAGAAGATATGGAGTTACAGGCTACATATTGGGCTTACATACACAGTTAGAATGCTTCTGTGTTTGCGTTTGTTCCCCCTAGAGATGTCCTGATTTTTCATATTTAAAAAAAAAAAACATTGTAAAAGAGGTCTGCTAAATAAATGAAAATGCCGTGTGCTAAAAAAGCAAAGTGCAATTACTATCAAGTCTGTAAAAACTGGGAAAATCTCTTAAGCCTCTAAATCTTCTCCATATTAATTTATGCCAAGTCTAGAACTTTGATAAGCCCTACTTATGTGAATACACAAAGGATGAAGTGGTCCTGTTAAGTTCTCGCTGTTGTTCTTATGGAACAATAATTTAAATTGCAAAGTGAATGTGCAGCTTTGGTTTATGGTTCATTATGAAACAATCTGTAGCTCAATGTTTTTGAATTTCAGAACGTTGTTTTTATATATAACCCCCTCCCCCAAGGCTGAACCAGCCAGAACTGAAGCTATTCCATATTAATGCAAAAATAGAGGGTTGCTGTTGATTATCTTCTCACATTTAATAACACCTGTTTTTTTTTTTTCCATCTTTATTAGAACTGAAAGACCAGGATGGATCACATGACCATCTAATATTATATTTCTTATACGCAATCTGCAGGATTATTGTTTTTCTCTGAAAAATGGATTAAAGCGTTAATGCACAGAAATGGCGAGGAGTGGTTAACATTTAGCGTTTGATCCCTCTTATCTGAGAATTCCCCCTCCAACCTTTTTTTTCTTTTTTTTTCTTTTCTTTTTTTCCTATTCTCCTTTTTCCAGGAGCCTTGTGTTTTCCTACCATCTGCTCTTTCCCCTCTCATGCCGCCCCCATTCCTAGGTTTGTTGTGGTGCCCTTCTCTAGGCTCACTAGTTATTGACCAGGCCTTTTTTTCCCTGTAGCAGCCTCTCTGCCAGCACAAGAAGAGGCTGAGCAACGTATGGCAGGTGGGTTACACCGCGCCACCAGCTGAGCTGCCCCTGAGGAGCTCGTGCAGCCTGTGGAGTTGGTGCTTGGGTCTGGCGCGGCGGGCGCTCGGCGGCGGCCCCGCTGCGTCGTGCCGGGGTGCATGCGAGCACATCGGGGTGTGATGCTGAAGCCCTGCGGAGCGTGGGTGAGCATCCCAGCCGTCTCGCGGCGTGCCCCTGCGTAGGTGTGTTTGGGGTGTGGAGGTAACATGTCTGTCATTCAGCTGCTCTGAAATAAAACCTGTTGCCTCTCAGAAGGTAGAGCTCAAAAATGATCTTACCTCTTAAGATCCCGTATTTTTAGGCTATCTAGTTTGAGCGTCACCGTGACCCCACTGAAAGTAGGTTTTCCCAGCCTTTCAGCCTACCCCCAGCTCGCTGCTCTTTCTGCAGCAACCCCACTGTCGCGCTTATCTCTGGTCCTGCTACCTTACTGCCTGCTCTGTTCTCTTTTCTTCCCTTTTTTTTTTTTTTTAATAACAGTTGGGAACTGAGATCTGGAGCAGTTGCCAGTTGCACTGCAGCCTTGGGAAAGGAGGAATAGAGCAGCGGGTGATCTGAGATGGGGGGTTGTGTGTGTGACCGCGCCGATAAGCAGCACTCGCAACTTGAATGTTTGCAGGGTTGTGCAACACGCTGGCCTGCTTTGCTTGTTTTAGAGGTTTTGTTGCTTTATTTTTGTCTTACGAAGTGTAAGAAAATAGTTTTTATTTTGGGGGAGCAGATGGGGACATGCTTGTGGCTGGAGAAGAAAATAGGCAATATTTAGCTTGGAGCATTGCTGGGTGTCTATCTCCTGTTTTGTTTCACACTGTTCTCATTAAGATTTAGTTTGCGGCAAACATACCTTACACAGGCGTGGGGGAATTGGAGAAGAGAAAATAATCTGATTGAAAAATAAAAATAAAAGAGAGGAGGAAAAAAAAAGAAAAAAAATATACCACTCACTTCTTGTTTCATGTTTTTTATTGAAATAAGAAGCTGTGCACTTCTTATGAAGAGGGCTAGAGAGACTTACTGCTTAGCAGTAGGACTGCTTGATGGAAAAGGAGAATAATAGCTATTAGACTGCTGCTTTTATGGCTGGTAGGATGTGGAAGAGGTTGGCTAAGAATCAGCCTCCTCAGAATAACTTTGCTTTTGATAGAGTGTGCCAATTTGATGGAAGATACAAGGGGACTTAGAGAAGAAAAGGGTATCATCCGCCTACAAATGAGGAGGCAGCCAAGGAAAAACTCAGCTGTTTGGCATCCTGTCCTAAATGCTCTTCAGCACTTGGGGTTACGTCAGCAGAAACTATATTTTTAAGTTAATGAAATACATCTCAGTATTTTTACTGCTGTTGTGTGAAAGCGCTCTTTTGGAAAGGTGAAGTAGGTAGCCTCACACACGCTGCAGCGAGCTGCTATTCGGAGACCTCTTTCTGGTAATAACCAGGTTCTGGACGAGGATCTGAATTCTCAGGGTGACCGCTGAACTGAAGGACATAAGCTTACTAGTACCTGTAACAGTGACGTAGTTGTACAGCAATATACATATCTTTTATTCATACAGTCATGTTTTTTTGTGGCGAGGAAGAAAAAAAAAAGAAGAAAATCTGTGAAAAAAGTGAAAATATTTCTAAAGTAACACAATTTGGGCATGACCATGTCTCTTACCTAAGGAGTTAAGTGCTTTTCAGAGCTTTCCTTGATGAACAGAGCTTCCTCATGCACAAATATTTTGTTCAAAGTTCAAACTGAAGTAAATTCAACTGGGGATAGTAGGGTTTTCATTATGTTTTTTATGCTCCATTAAAGAAGATCTCATTGTTTTTAGATTTTCCTGAAACTCCTCTTCACAAGTTACTTCTTCTGTGAAAGTGGTTTAACTTGCTTTTTGACCATGACCTGGGCTGCTGTCTTGTGTAAATAATTACTTAGTTTTAATTTTTCTTTTTTTTTTTTTTTGAATAGCCTTTTTAATTCCTATGTGCAAGTGGAATAAAGGCATCCAAAATGCATTAAGTATTCTTCCTCCTGATGAACCATGATTTGACATTGCAAACACCTTCAAAACTTGTTCTGGAAGACTAGCATAGCATAAAAGAAAATGCTAAAAGACATTTCTATTTTCCCTGTCAGTAAGCTCACTACAAAAAGAATGGAAGCCAGTTACAGGCAACAACAGGAACAGCATGCCTCGCAAATACACAAACGCTACATGGTTTTGACATTGTGTTGAGCATTTTTATCCAAATGTAATTGCCCTAATCATCTTTATGTAGCTTAGATGGTTACAGTGTGAGGCATTCATCCTATAAAGCTACAATTAGAACGCTTAGGCACTTGCACAGGTGTAATTTAGAGATGATACAATAGACATAAGAATGAAACTAATTTTATGTTCCAGGAGTATTTTAAACTAACTAAATTTCAGAGTAAGATACATAATTAGATTTGTGCTGCTTCTGTAGGAGGAAGGCTACAAGGACATTGCCTGGTTACAGTACAGCATGAATTGTATATTTCAGGTGATTTTTAGTTAATGAAAAATGCCAATCTCGAGTTTGCCTTATACTTTATTGTAGCAACTCCTTGCTCTTTATGAGAAGGAATTTGTAAAAAACACCCCCAGACACACTCTTCATTTTAAAATTCCTGCATTGAAGTAGCAAAACTTAAATGTTTTATTATAAGGTCTTGCACAAAGTTCTGTGTTTTGATCCCTGCAAATGTCATTGTGAATGTCTCTCAGACTTTACATTTGGGCCTTATCAGTTGAGTTTATTAAAAATGTTCTGCTGCTCTCAAGAGGGTGAAGTTTTCTTGCTGTTTCTCAAATGAAGATTGTGAAGAATCTGTGTGTACTGTTAAGTCTGAAATTACTTAACCTGTCTACCCCACATGCTTTTGAGCACCAAACCATCTGCTGCTTAGCACTAACACATAAGCTAGCTAGTAGGGATCACTTACTTGTTTTTTTTTTTTTCCTTTTCCTAATGATGTGTTACAGATATAAAAATCTTTTCATATATTTAGTCAAGAAGCGATACGTAGCTTGTTAACGCTTCCTGCACAGAAATAGCTACACCAAATATTTCTCGGTACAGACTTGCCTTAGATTTTCTTAAGCAAATCCATCTAGACAAGTTACCTGAAGGTGTTGGGGTCAAGAGCTCAAAGTTCAGTTTGCCCTCCGAGAATAAGGAAGATTCCTTGAGACCTTATAACAGGTATACTCGTTCAGTTGTTTTACTGTGTTTTTCCCCAAGTAAAATGGCCCCTGGGAAACAAGCCTTTAGAATGTGGTTTGTAACCATTAAGTGTCAGTAGGTGTTTGAAATAGAAATGAAGCATTACGTGATGCATTTTCCAGGGACTGCACTGACAGAGGAAAGACTCTTCTCTAAACTTAGGTTGCTAACTGTAAATATATACTTCTATGCATATTAACTTTCACTTGCTGAAGCTGTCAGCTCTTACCTGGCGGTCTGGTGATGCTGTTGGGTTATTTGCTAGCACATTTGCCGTCAGCACTTTTATCAGCCATAGTGGATCTTAATACCAGCTTTTAAAAGGGCCTTAGTTGTGCAAACAGCTTGAATGATTACCTGAAAGTCAATTTATTTTTAGTTTGTGGCCCCTCTTTTGGAAATATTCTGTGACAAATTAAATGGAAAAATACACAAAAGAGCTGTGATATTGCAACATGGATGGCAGCAGGGGAAGGCTGGGAGAAGCTGGCAGAGAGAACATTTAACCTCAAAGCTGCAAGTTAAGTAAAATGGTTCATTTTTGTTCAACATCCTTCAAAGAACTGAAACAAAGTTCTTTGAAGTTGCACTATGATTAAAAGAAGGAGCAAGGGGTTTTCACTGTTACACAGTTAATTTACCTTTCTGTGTCAAAATGGAGTGAGTGAAGTTTAACTTTGCCATTTAGGAATAGTCACTAATATCAGTATGAAAGAGATTGGCGATGTAATACCAACATTAAATCATTCTGGTAGAATTAGAATGAAAAACATTAATCTCTGCATCTAGACTTCAAAGAAACATAACACAAGTCTTTCTAATGATAGAAGACTGATATAATACTTCTGTTGTAGTAGAGATGTCTGCCTGTCATTTTTAGAAGAAATTTTTCCTGGATTTTTCCATTAGTAAAAGATACTTTTTTAAATGAGTGATGATAACAGTTGTTGAACATAGGCTGTCTGCTGTAGTACATTGCACAGTCTGTGTGAAATAAGTATTCCAAACTTGAGTTTGTGGTAACCTCTGGAAGTCCAAGCTGCGGATTCGAAGTGGCTGTGTTCAGATGGGTCAAGCAGCAGATCTGAGAACCAGTGCTTGGAGGAATATTGTTCGTGCACACGTGTGAGCTCTGTCTTCCCAGGATGGGGAAATGTGTGAATGAAGCTGAATTGTCTTTGGATGTCCCCAGTATTCTTATGTCTGAAAATACTTTCCGAAGGAAACAAACTGTTGTATGTGTAAAGACTCTGGTGAAGATTACCCTCTCTAAAGAGTTTTCTCTGATGTTGTATAATTAACCCAATTTAGGAACGAGAAAGGACCACTTTTTTAATGTATAATGATGGCAAAGAATCCATAATGCAGGAGATAAGGGATGGGGTTGTGGCTTTTGATTGATTGTAGTTGCAGACAGATTTAAAAGGGGGTGGGGGTGAGTCAAATAGAAACTCAAAATGTAATTTTAAAATGAAAAAAAAGAGAAACCAGGATACTAATGAAACTTGCAGACTGTTATCAATGTCAGTTTACTGAATCCTGCTATTTTATTTCAGTATGCGGTAGTGACATCCCTCTGCCTTTGACCTCCCTCTTTTACTTCTTGCTGATCCAATCTTATTAAGGTTTCTCTAATTCTCTCCCATACCTCCTTTGCTTCAAATAGCAGGTATTTGAGGATGGGGAAGAAGGAGTTTGCTGGAGCTGTCTGATCTCATGCATACAAATACTACAGACAAAAGGAGATTCCGGAGCTTACTCGGGATGTTCTTGCAAGCTGTGGAGCATCTGTAATTAGAGGGCATGGGGCTGGTCACCACAGTGGTTTGAGCCTACTGTTTTAAACAGCCTTGACATAGGAAGTACTTTAAAATCAGTATGAGATAAATGAGAAATGGGTCCATATAGGTGGACAGGGAAAGTTCCCCAATGGAGATAGGAAGAACCATCTTGTTCATAATTGGAGAAAAAGTTTAATAGGTGATGTGATTATGGTTACATGGCATATACAGTGGCTTTTAACAAGGGGAGCACAGGATAAGAATAAGTGCTTGTGCTTGGACTATTGTGCCTATGGCATTCCAAGCAGGCTGACAAAGGGCTTTGCTCCTCAAGTGAGCTACCTGGTGGCTCAGAGAAAGTCATGAAAATACTTTGACAGATGGTGCAGCATTGCAATTTGAACACTGAATTTTAGTCAGGAGCCTTTCCAAACATTTAAGCAAAAATCCCTGAAATGAGACTTTCCCTGTTAGGCGGAGGAACTTGGATATCAGAGAAAAAGCTGTTGTTTAGCTCTTGGGTCTGACTCTTGTCCCCTTTACAACACTGCAGCATTTGGATAGATTGCTTGCTTTCTCTTAATGAAGTCTAGCAGCTGTTTGCAATGCTGAATTAAACCCTTGGGGACATGCATTAGTGAGCAAAAGTACTCAAAAGCACATGATAAATGAATGCTGTATGGCCACATGTTCAGCATATATGCCTATGTGATTTCCATGCATGTAGAACTGCCACAATATCCAGGTGAAAAATACTGTGTATGTGCTCCTGATTCCCACCATTCTCTCTTGTGTATTCAGATTGAGGTCTGCTCTATGGCAAGCAAGCAGTTAAAAATATAAATAATTGTGTTAATCAGGGTATAATTTATCTTTGTATTTGTTTATTACCTTGGGTACTTGATTAGACAGCGCTAACATACAATTAATCAGTAACCTTCAATGTTAACTTCTCAGCACTGTTTAATTAATCGGTTGTGTTGCAGAGGCTCTGTTGGCTAAGAAAGCCAGGAACTGTGCCATGTAAACACTTTTGTTAATGCCAAGTGAAGGTTGAGATGCCTTTTTTTCTTCTTCTTTATTAGCCTAATTGAACTAATTGGCCTTTCAGTGTTCAGGTGCAAATTCTAGAGGCTGTTCTGCAGCGTAGACAAAAGGCCTGGAGACCATACATCGTGTAAGTACCGGAGAAGTTCTGCACCTCAGCCAGAATCAGAAGTCTTCTCAAGTGTACAGAGGATCCCGTGTTTAATAAGTACCAGTACAATGGAGGGCCCAAACTGGAGTTTGGTTAAAGCATCATAGTTGCATTATGATAGTCACACGTTTCATTTGTGTTGACGATGTGAGTGTTAGTTTAACCTTTCATAAACATCGACAAGTTATCTGCAGATCTAGTGAACATAGAGGCCTTTCATCTTAGCACTGCGGGTAATTACTATAAATGCAGGTATTGATGCTTTTTGAGCTGTGGGATCTTTTTATATGTCCTATGTGAAAAAAAGATTTTTTTTTTTTCCAGTTGTATCTAAGAGAAAAGGAAGATGTGGGCTTTGGTTCAAGATTTAAGCAGAGGCTATCTATCAAAGTTAAGCCTTGTCACACCTGTAGTATTACCCAGACATTCAAGATATCAGAAATAAAACAAATACTGTTTTTAAAAGATTAAAGTTTACTGGTTTAAAAACTCTTGATAACTTCATAACAGTTGTGTGAACTTAGAAGGAAAATTGCATATTGCAGTTTTGATAAATTCAACCAAATTGAAAGTGGTGTGGTAGAGTTTTGTAACAAAAATATCAAGATTGTAAAAATGGAAGTGCCATATTTCTATTGTGAAAGCACCAGAAGGAGCAGCAGAACAAGGACTGTAAGAATGGCCTGCTTCATAATGAAGGATGCAGTTCCAGGATACTATTTCCAGGACACAATTTCTAGCAATAAAACCAAAGAATACATGGTTTATGTTCAGACCAGGAGGCTTGTACTCTGATAAGACCGTATCACAGATGACTGCTCAGAAGAGTGTCTTCTGCTGACAACACAATGATAGCAGCGTACCACCTATGCGGTTGTTTGTCCTGGTAGCACACCTGGAAGAGCAAAACACTCTTCAAACAGAACATGATTTAAAAAACAGTGAGCAACAACCTCGCCTAAGATTTATGGAGACTGAAGTAAGCAAGGCTCTGATGCTTGGGGACTTGAAGGTCTGTGCTTGCAAGAGTGTGAGTGAATGTAATCTGTGAGAAAATGAGAGAAGGTAAAATCCACTCTGAGGTTCAGTAAATAAATATCACCTTGCCTTTACATACGATCTCACATAGAGTTTTGTCACAGAAATTTTCTAATGATATTTGTTGAGGGAATGCTTTCCCAGACTTTTAACTGGGAGCCTGCTAACAGTTGTTGTCTTGATCATGCTCTTTAGAATATACCAGCTACCCTGTGTTCCCCAATTAATATCTTCATGTGCAGACAGCAGAAATAATGGAGTCTAACTTCCCATGACTTTGTATTATCTACCCCTCATCTCACTTCTACCTCCTCAAACTGCTCATACCTTGAGCGATCTCCACAATAATCCTGATTCTCCTTCAGGCAGAATCAGAAGGATTCACGCCTTCAAGACAGGACAAAGTAAAAGGGATATGGGCCTGACAGTCCTTTTCACTGATAAACTAGAAAAATGTAAACAGTTTCCATCTTGGAGTCTTCTACCTGCATGTCAACTTTAGGATGGTATCTCTAGGCTAAAATACCTAAGGAGGGACAGTACACAACTAAGTGTGATGACACACGCATTCCTACCTTAGGACGCCAGGCTACACCAGGTAAAACTGTGTGTGTCACAATTGAGCAAAAGACACTGTGGCTTTCAGCTGGTGAGAGTAAAGATGGGAATCACTCAAAGGTAGAGAGTGAGGTATGAGTGGTATAACTGACAAAAGCCAGTCCATGATGAGCTGGAACAGTAAAAACGGTATTCTTGAAAATCAGTGCATGTCTCAGATGATGTAGAGGGGTCATCTCTCTCCTTCCGAGCAGACAGTCAGTCTATATCAGATACAGCTGGTTATTAAATGGAAACCTGCCCCCGAAAAAGAGTGTCAAGGGTTGAACTGCTGTAAAGACCAGTGCACCCTGACATCTAGATTGGGATGGGATAGAAGGGTTGCTCTCGCTGGCACACGCACACGCTGCAAAAAATGCTGTCTAGAGAACAGGTCTTTTGCTAGTATTAAAACCATTATGGAATGTTTTTACTGTGAAGGAAATAGTTGTCTTTATGCCTCCCTATTCAGAATTTGCTATTAAATAAAAAAGAATAAGACACTTCTTGTGTTTATTCCTTAGGGTTTAATATGACCTTAAGAACTACCATACATTCAGAAGAGGGATTCCCTCTGCCAATATTTGACTTCTTTATTCAAGTATAGCTTTTTCTAATGTTCATGGAGAAGCTGCAAAGTAGACATTTTTATTCATTGCACGCATCTGCTTGCTTTAGATAAACTAAGTAAAAAGAAATACTGATGATAGTATTTTTCAGCTTGTTCTTTGTTTTCCTCTACTTTGCAGTAAAGTTCAATAACAAAATATATCTTAGGCCTTTTATATTGCCTAATTTTTTTAAACTTGGACTAATCTTGAGAGATGGAAGGGCTAAGTGTGGATATAGTGACCACTGCACGCAGCCGAAGCTCTGTACCTGAATCTTTATAGCCCCAGCTAAGGGGCTATAAGTTAATGAGCAAGGTAGCTCAGTAAAGTGATTCAGTTAAATACTGAGAGATTTTAAAATCTGGAGGTAGCTTAAATATTTTTCACAAATACATAATTTACATAAAATTTAATGCATACTGATATTGAAATAGACATAAAATAGCATTTTTTTTCCAGGGGACAAGGGGCTAGAGGTTATAATGTGAGAATAATCAGTGCTGATATGCATTGCAGTACTTTGCTCATATGCTTTGCAGTAGCAAAAGGTTGATCTCCTCCTTCTGAAATTCTTGCCCTCACGTGGCTCAACTCGCCTGCTGAATATGTTCAGAACTACAAAGGACCACATGGAAAAGGATTAGAGCCCTCACTCATGTTAATGTTAAACAGAAACCTGTTTTTACCAGCTAAGATTGGTCTGAAAGAGGTGGGATTTTTGTTTGTTTGTTTGTTTGTTTTTCCCTTGACTCTGGATTCTATATCTGGATTCTAGTTTCACAGAGCCTCTCATTAAGATATGGGAGAAAGATACGCTGCCAGCTGTATCATAACATCTAAGTCAGAAGATGTTTTGTTGTCTTCCTCAATAATTCTCATACTCTTGTGCAATTTATTTGTTGTACTTTATTTGTCGTTTCAAAATCTTCCTTTTTTCTGCGCAAGATTTGCATACCGTTTTCAAATGCTTAGTCTGATGTGCTGTTTCGAGGGCAAATTCCCCTTAATGCAGAGAAGTTTATTTGCCTTCCCTTTAGAGCTTGCCTACAGCAAGGGATCATGTTTTTAGCCTTTTTCCAGCAGTACCTCAGACTTACTTGCAGTGGTACCAAGAATAAAATTCAAGACACATTCCCTAGAGAGATGAAGATCGCCTTGATAGGCTTTGGAGGAAGCAGCAGTATCTTGCAACAGTGCTTTATTTATGGAGCTAGGAGCTTTTTGTTTATGGGGTTTGTGAGCTTTCGATAAAATAGAGGGAGAATGGAACATCTGAGCTCTTTTGTAATTACAAAATCAAAAATGCTTTAACTCCCTGTGTCCTAGCCTTCAAGAAAAAGTAAAACTCTTCTTCCCCATAGCTGCCTTCAAAATGAGAACTGTAAGTACAGCCCAGCTTTTCAGCACACTGTTCTGCAACAAACGCTGTGAATTACAGGTGTCCGCTGCTTCCTGAGAAGACCCAGACCCATCCCAGACCTGGGATATTGTGCAGGGACTGCTCATTGTCTGGCCCGTGGTCCACTGTCCCTTACTGCTCATCCAGCACTGAGGGCTGATGACCCAAAATCCCTGACCCAAAGCGAGAGGTACTACAGCTCTCTGAGGCATAGGGTGAAGGATGAAGTGCCCAGGTACTGTTGTTCCCTGATCTTCTGCGGAGAGGCCTGGGCAGGAAGGGACACCTCCTGCGAGCTAGTAACTGCTTGCGAGGCTTGTGTTGCATGCAGTGCTTTGGCTTTTAAACTACGAGTCCCTCTTTAAAGAGCAAGGATCACTGGTGAGAGACAGGATTCATTTGATAAAATAGGGCAATAGCATCTTTGCCAGCTGCCTTGTCGGTGTGGTGGGGAGAGCTTTCAATCCGAGAGGTCAAGCAGTGCTGACAGCATGCGGTTAAGTGAGGGAACAGTGTTTGTAGGTGGCAAATACGTGGGTGAGGCTGCTGGCATCAAAAGAGCCTTTGGAAGGCTAAGATAGGTCAGAAACACATGCCAATTGCCTATACACAAACGCATACAGCTTGTGAAAGGGACAGGAGCGGGGAGCTAACGCGTGTAGGCACAGAGCTATAATTTTGGATTAGCAGCATGGGGCAGCTGGGGAAACTAGAGCTTTTTGGTGGATAGATCCATGGTCTTCAGGAAAGAGAGGCAGGGGAAAAAGCGGGGGAAGGGCATTGCCCTTTAGGTGAAGAAGAAGCTCAAATAGGCAGGACCTCTCTGCAGAACAGACGGCAAGCTGTTTGGGAGCCTGTGGGTCAGGATCGGAGAAGGAGTCGGTGAGGGTGTTGTCCTGCTGGGAGTTCGTTACAGACCATCCAGGGAAGACCAAGTCTTTAAGCCGCTCAGGGAAGTCTGCGTCGCAGAGCCTCGTTCCTAGAGCAGACTTCAGCCTCTCCGGTGTCTGGAAGGGCGGCCCAGCAGGATTCCAGCGACGCAGCAGGTTTCTGGAAGGTTCTGGAGACAAATTGTTAGCATAGATACTAACACCTTGCTGACCTGTTCCTCATGAAGAAAGTGTTTCGTGATGTGACAGTAATGGCTGTAGCAACCACAAGCTTGTGGTTGTGAGGGGAGTGATCTCAGGAGACCTGGTGGATCTTTAAAGATTGTCCTCTCGCAGCATGAGCAGGCAGAGATTCTCAGTGTTTTCTTTGTTTTAGCCTTTGCCGACAAGGTCTCTGAGGGTCTCCATAGACCAGCTGACCATGAAACAGCAGTTTACTCTGGCAGCAAAGGGCCAACAAGTTCCTGGGCTGCACTGATGGAAGAGTGGTACAAGATCGAGGGAAGTGATAACTAGAAGAGCACCAGTAAACTGGAAAATCCACCACATTGGTCCTTTGGCCTGGAGCTTTTGCCGTATGAGAAGAGGCTGAGGAGACAGAGCTTTTTGAGCCAGGAGAAGAGACACCTTTGGGGGAACCTAATAGGAGCCTCCTCCCTGTGTAAAGCGGCCAGAAAGATGAATCCAGGCTCTTTACTGAGGTGCACAGTAGGAAGGTGACAGACACTGATCACAGATGGAAATACGGCATTAAGAAAAACAAATTATTTCACTGTGAGGATAATTGAGCAGTGGAGCACCTTGCCCAGAGAGACTGTGCAGGCTCCATCCTTGGAGATTTTCAGGAGGGATAAAGTCCTGAGCAGCCTGGTCTCACCTGAAAAGGTGACCCTGCTTGGAGCAAGGAGTTGGGCTGGAGATCTCCCAAGATCCTGTCCTAGCTGAATTACTCAGTGATGTTCCTGTGAAATAGATTAATCTCAGTCCTTTCTTTGCTCGACCTTCTTTACTCTTAGTCTTGGTATTGGATACCAAGATTGGAACCGGAGAATATATGGGATTGTAAAATGAAAATTATATAAAATCTTCTATGAGAGAAGAAAACAGTCTTTTTTTTTTTTCTGGTTTCATTCTGTGTAGGAAATAGTGTGCTTGAAAACCAGGTATGCTGTTGCAAAGCGATATGGTGCAAAAGACCACTATGGAATTGGCAGTCTGAATTGTGTCTTTTTCTTCTAGAATAATGATAGGCTGTTAAAAATGTTCAGTCCTGGTACGGTTCATTGTGGTGGTGGTGGTGGACAATGTATTGTGATCCTCTCTGATTTTCCTGCCCTCCCATACTTTACTACAAAGGCATGGCATACTTTTCTTGTCAACACAGAACATTAGGAATCTAATACCATGTACTTGGGAAGTTGTGTGTCATAAGAATTGGATGCTAGACGTACTGGTGCCAACCTAACTATTAAAATCATTTATCAGATCACTTCAGGGCTTTCCCCTGCATTTGCCATACCACCCTTTTGATCTCTCTGAATCAGAGTTATGTAATATGCTCTCAGTAACTTCTTGACAGTGGTGGATATACAATACAGTGTCTGGCTTTTGAAATCAGACCTCCATGAGTACACTCTGTGCAGAGACCTGCAGTGTGGCTCTTGAATTCTCGGAATAGACAAGTCCCACTTTTGTAAAATGGTTGTTCAGTGTGAATGACAACTCAAGGCACTTCAATTTCTGCCTTTTTTTGTCTTTCAGTTTGTCAGGAACCATTTCCAGCTGTGCCCTTTTCAGGGAAGGCAGGACTTAGGCCAGCTCATGTAGCCAATGCAAAGGACTCATGCACACTGTGTATACATGTATGCTCTGTAGGATGGTTTTGTTTTCTCAGAGCATGATTTAAATTGTTTTTTTTTTTCCCCAGTTTGGCCTCTACTCTGCATACAAATATTTGACCATAATGCACTTACTCTTGTCCAGCTGCAGCTTCTTTGTGCCTCCTTGGCAATTCCAACAAGACTATGCATAAAAGTGAATATAAGAAAAACTGTATATGCCACCGTATGTATTTAATGTGCAGAGTTTTTAAAAGCCCTGATTTTCCGTTGGCAGATTGCCTAAGTAGTTTCATTGAAATAAGCTATCACATTGGCAGGTCCATGTGGCAGGACTTGTGTTTTGTCCTTGTAAGAAAAGGAGTAAACTGACTTACATATTTCATTTTTTGGTGTCTCTTTTTTCTGTGAGTTCTTGACCAGAGACATATGGTCTTTAACCCCCTCTTCACTGGGCAAAAATCACTTACTGGGTACCTTTAGAAAGTGTGCATGTCCTTTGAGGATGTTTGAATAGGTTTTACTTGTCGATTCTTGCTTCCTTAGTTTTAAAATTTCTCCTTTTGAAACTTCTGTTACTTCAGAGTCTTTCTTGAGAAGTTGTTTGCCATTGCATTAGGAAATGTCATCACCGAGGGTACTCGGTGCTCTTTAAATGTGCCCATAGTTTTTACCTTGTTGTTATTCATTAGTATTTCCATTCCCGTTCCAGCTGCTTTGGAAACGGGAAGAGTGGCAACTGTCCAGGCTTCCAAACAAACAATGCTGCCTTTCTGCGCTGCATAACCTGGCTCTTCCTAAGCTTTTAGTGTCGCAAATCCATTTTTTAGTTGCAGGTCTCACTTTAAACAAGCGGGTGACCCAAGATACCTGAAACGTTTATATTTTTGTCAGTTTACTGAAGCAGTTTATAAGCACTCCAAATTGTAGGTTAGGCATTGCTGATATGACCCTTAATGTGCGGTGTATGGTTTGATGTTCATTGCTCTGGGCATGAAGTCTGGATTCCAAAAGCTCAAACCTCTCTTAAAACACTGATTTTCTTCTTATATCTCTTTCGACTTCCTTGTTTGAAAAATAGGGATGATAGTTCTGCTTTTTTTTCTGTAGCTTATATAGATTTTGCAAAAATGCATGTAAATTGATTCTTTCAAACTTTGTTATTGAAAAATAAAATGGTATGAAACATATATCAAATACATGGGGGCCCTTACATGAGCAAATTTTTTATCGACTTCAGCATTTTTACAGTACACTGGTACACGTTTTGCAATTAATTTCATCTGGAAAAGGGATGAAAAGGCAAATTTTTCCCCTTTGTCAGCTACTTTGTTTTCGATAGCATTGGCGGAACCAGTCTAGCTCATGTGTCATGTTGTCTGCTGGATTTATAAAGCAGGAGGTAATTAATTAAGAATCTCTGTAGAGCTAATTTCTGGATCAGGTGTAACCCATAGTCATCTCCTGCTTTGAATTTTTTTGTTTGTTTCTGCTGGGAACAACCAAGACACATAAAGAAAATAGATGTCTTTCATTTTGTTCAGAGCATCTGGCTTGTTGTCTGGGGAGGAGGAGAAGGAGAGAGGAAAAGGGGATGTGACACGATGGGTTGTTTGATTTTGCTTGCCTTTCGCACAGTAGTTTTGGAAACTTTATGGAGAGGAAATATGGCCCGGAGTCAACTACAGACAAGAGGAGAGGTAGCAGGTGTGAAGAGTCAGCAAGCAAATTTGGGAGCAGAGGACTCCCACCTGCAGCTCCTTCTGTTTGCTGTAGTTCCTTAGACTGCAGTCATCAAGCCGGCTAGCACTTTTCCTCCACTTCCTTCCAGAATAGATTGAGGATGTTAAGTACTTCCTGATTGGAAATAGGGCTGGGATTATTTATGTTTCTGAAATTGCTCCTTTTTTAAAGTTCTTACATAAGGTTAGACTTCGGTTAGCCTGGAATTCCTAGGATAAGGAGATGATGAAGTCCAGTGTCCATTCCCTTCCAGCTGTGTTTGCAAGTGTTCCCCATGTTCCTGGAACGGGAACGGGAGGACGGGCGTGCAACAGAGATAGCCTCCAGTCTGTTAGCTCTCATTTCTTGTTCAGTAGGTTGTATCTTAATTTTGAAATGAAATGTTTGAAATTAATGACCATAAAGAATTGACTATAAAACAGTTAATCTACTCAGTAAAAAAAAAAGAAAGCCTGTGCACACCTGCTATGTCCCAGGCCGTTGGCCTTTGAAACCAACTTCAGTGCAGCACGCAAGCTACAGAAAGCCTCGCTGTGTGGATCTGTCCCTTCAGGGACCAGCTGCTTCTGTGCCGTGCCCGAACTACTAAATTTCAAGTTTAAATGTGGCGGTGGAAAACAGCCAAGGTAAAGTCACACACCCAAAGCTTAGCAGCGTGTTGTCAGAGACAGCTTTCCTACCGCAGAAAAGCTATAGAGTACAGCATGGTTATAACAAGGATTTGTTTGTTCTTGTTTTATGCACAGCTCTTACCAAGTGACTGCAAAGGTGCATGGCAGTAGGAAATCAAACACTGGGGGGAGTAGATGCCCAGTGAATTTAATACAATATGTTGCTATCATCTGCACCAACTGTGCTTTTTCCCCTAAACCTTGATTTTTGGATAAAGGTGCATTTTGTACCTTAAATATCTTATCTTATGCACTTGTAATTCCTTTCTTTGCAGGAGGAAACTGCAGACCTAGGTCAGGGCATGTCGACATCCATTTTCTTCTCACCAGTATTATTCTCTAGCTTCAGGTTAAACGGAGTTGACAACACATGGTATCACATTAGCTGGCTGTCTTTATGGGGGAAGGCCAAATTATTTCTACCCACTGCTTTTCTGATCTCTCCAAGGAAAAATGGAGGCATTTATCCTTCCCTGTGAAAGACAGTGTATTGGCTAATACAAGTCACTGGGTTATTAATATCAAAGAGTGTAGGCAGTCACCACAGGTGAAATACCTCAGTGTCCCTAAATCAACAAGTGTCACTTCATTTCTCTCTTCAGTGGCATGGATAGATATTCATCCAGATGTCTAGTCCTGATATTCTGAATATAGTGAAACTATAGTGAAACTAGTGAAATAGCTGGGTAGTAAATAATATAGGTTATTTTTTTACAAAGGGCAAAGGTGCCGGTGCTTGAAAGGGTCACAGAGAAAAATGGAGTGAGCAGGTAACACTGATGAACTTGCAAAACAAATGTGCTCAAACATCATCTTGTTAGTATGGTTTCCAGAAAGGTTTTGTTGCAATCAATGAGAAAGGAAAATGCATTGAAACAATGAAACTGGAAGTTTCTTGGCCATGCCTCAAAGTAAGTTCCCTCAGTTGATCTCAACACTTGCGACATAATCTAAAATTGTAATCAGTTATTCAGCTGAAGGGTGATCCATTTCTTGAAGAGATGTTAGGAAGTTTGATTAATCTTGTGTGTCTGGAAAGAGAAGCTCAGTTCAGGAAGAGAAGAAACATCCCCAAAAAGCCAAGTGCTCTGTAAGAGAAGCGGCAGTAGATTAAAATGCTTACGGGAGAGAGTTTGGAGGACAAATATGTTGCTTAGGATGGCAGATAACAACAGATAAACACTCAACTATTTAGCTGAAATTGCTCGTCTCATCAAAACATTCTTAGATACGCTTAGTCTCAAAACACAGGAGACAGTTTTGGGATTCCTGCTTTGAAACAGAGACCGTATCTGTCCTTTCTGTGAACTAAAGACAAAAAGATAAAATCTTCTTTCCCATGTTGGAGAGCAGTGAACAGGAAAAAGGACTTGTTTATTTAATCCTATCTTTATAAGATAGGATTGAAAAGCAACAGTTCAGAAGTTCTTAACTGTTGCAGGCAAAACTATTAACAGATTTTTTTTTTTTGTCATTTACCACATTTCCTTGTTCATTGTCTGGGCCAAATCTCCACTGCCAGAAATGGAGCATTAGAAAGCTTCTTTGCTATTTACTAATACCAAAATTGCTGTTATTAATTCTAGTTACTATTAATATCAGGTTATTAAATTCATCTGAAGAAACAACATAAAGCATTGTGTTTTTTTATCTCAGTGACTTGAGGTAATACTGACATACTTTTCAATTTTTTTTTTAACTCACTGAGATATTTCGAAGCTCTTTACATATAGATTGATCTATATATGTCTCAGTGACATAAAGTTTCCTAAGTTAGTATCAGAATTACATCTAGTAAATGCTTTGATTTGGTTTTAGTACTGCAGATAGATGAAATGGCTGTGTGGTGTTCTCTTTTTGTATTCAATGTCTGTGAACTATATGCTGGTCTCTGGGGAAAGAAATACATTTCTCATGTTATCATGTGAAAAGTAGTACACCGAACACTGATCTATTAAATGATTTTTTTTTTAGCTGTATAACTTTAAGGATAATTGTGACACTTGCAGCTAGTTCACATCAACATTTCTACTATAAAGCACTTTTTGTCTACAAAATTGGAAATATACTGATACCCTTTATTTGGCACTTCTGGTTGTGAGCAAATCTAGCCAAAGTTCAGCACAGGTACCTCTATAGTAGAAGTAGAAATGCTTTTCTGCAGGACCCAAACCTGGTAAATTGATGGACAATTCTTTCAAACTCCCCAAAACAATGTTTTTATTTTCTGTTTTGTGACGAGATGAAGTTCACGTATATATGGGCTTGCCTGGAATATCCAGTCACTTGATTATGCAGCTTAGATGAGAGGCCTGCTGCAGTTGTGGCAAACTGCTGTGTAAGAAGAAGAATTCCTGTTAGTTTTTGACGTAGAAATGGAAGTGTTTGAGGCGGAGCTGGGAAGAGTTGCAAAGTTATACGCAGTATTACTTATGTGCAAATAGTTTGAGCAGAATCAGCACAGGAATTTACCTGACTGAGCAGGGGCACCTACGTCTCAATCACTTGTCAAAACCATATCTGTTCTCAGTGAAGTAGGGCGTGATTCACCACAGAAAAGGCCTCATCCCTTCCCCAGAAGTGCTTCTGTCTCTCCTGTGGCAATAATGGTGATGCTACAGTAAGCACATAGCGAAGTTAACTAGAATTAGGGGAGATACTGGTTATAGGTGGCTCTTTTGGGGGTTACAAAAATACTGGGACACGCATGTCCCATATAACTAATGTACATATTTTAATAACAAATTAGCTTGGAAGTTTTTACATCAGGATACAAAAAATCAGTGATGCTTTTACTTTGGGAGGAAAAACTTGATCCTTTGAAATAGAGAAGAGCGAGGATGTAACTTACAGCAGTTTGTGACAGCTGAAATGGCAAAGTTACGGTGCGCACAGAGAAGGTGAGCTTGGTTGTGTGTTTAGCAGCATCTTCATTTTAGATGTTCTGCATGCAAAAAAAAGAATTTGTCATTCCTAAAACTCATAGATAATAAAACTCACAAAAGCCAACACAAACCACATGTTAGATCAAATTTACTGAAGATGCTTGTTTTCAGAAATTTTACTAAAATTCTGTTCTTCATTCTATTAATGCAGAATCTTGTGAAGTCCTACAGTACCAAAAATTCTTTATACAGAGGCTTTAGATAATGAGAGTATTTAGTGACTTAACAGAGTCCAAAGAAATCAGGATCCATTTTTTTTCAGTATCTTTAGGGTTTGTTTGTTTGTTTTTGTTTATAGCATGAAACAATTTTTCATAGGAGTTCATTTTGTTGATGCTTGGTATTGAATTCCATTCACTACAGTTAGATTTTTTTTTTTTGGCTAACCTGTTGTTACTCAATTGCTTCTACTTCCCCATCTTTTTTTACTGATATTTTTTCCTACTGGTGATAAGTGCATATCTGCTGCTTGCAGTGGTATTTATGAGAAGAATCTTCAGTAATAAAAACAGCAAGTTTTAGATTGCCCGCAGAGCAGTGTTATTTAAACAGTAAATTGACAGTTCTTCTCTTGCAATTACTTGTGAGATACAGTTTGTTTGATTTGCTGCAGATCATGCTATGTGAAACGGTGCTTCTCAGTGTAATAGATAGCATGGCCAGTGATAGGTTAAGGCATCTGTTATGTGAGATGTTTTTTTCATGCACGCTTTATGGTATAGCTTGTGCGCTCTCTCCATATATACTGGATACAGATTCCTGTCAAGGTAAGTCATAAGCACCGGACCTCTGCTTTTGACTGCAGAGCCTCTAGCTGCTGCTCAGCTGCCCACATCAGCTTGAGGAGAGTTTGGAAGAGTCACCGACACAGCAGGCGAAGGGCCCCCCCGGTTCCTGCTCACACATTACAGAGATTGTTGGCCTGGGAATCTCTTATATTACTGGCGTAATTCTAGCCAACAAGTAGCTGGTGATTCTGGATTCCCCCTCCGAGTCTTTGATAAAAACTCTAGAGGTGGCTACTTAAAGTGCAAATAGCAGCTATTTTAGCAATCAGGCTGAATTCAGGGGGCGAAAGAAAGTTTTCTTTCACAACTTGGGGTCACATTTCTTTCTCCTTTTTGCATTTTCCTTTTAACAAAACAGATAGTCCAAAGATATTTTCCCTAGAGTCTTAGTCGGACGCCCAGTTGCTTAAGGGAACCACCTTTTGAGCCTTCCACTCTTGATTTGCTGTAATTCTTCTCTCTGCAAGTGTAGTTACTTGTTCTGCTCCGAGAGTTAATGTTTCAGATTTTTTCCTACTATTCAGGAGACATTTTTCCTTACTTCTATCTGTTCTTTTTCTAGCATCTCTGCTAGAAGTCAAAGGCAAAAGTAATCTGCCCTTCAACTAATAAGGGCCTCCATTTTCATTAATATCTGGAGCATCTTAAGCATTCTCGGGTGCAGGTCTGATGGAACACTCACGGAAGCCAGTTGATGTCACGAAGCTTCAGATGGACCTGAGTCTAACACAAGGATGCATTAAAAGCCACCATCTCACAATAACTATAAACCATCTGAGCATCTTCTTTCTGCCTACAGCTGCAAAGCACAGTGACTTGGGTTTTGTACCAGATGGCACCTGGAAAACAAAGCCTTGAGGACGCTTTGCTCAAGTGTGTGAAGCTGTGCCTTTACTGATATTGTTATCTTGTGGTTTTACACCTCTGGAAAAGGAGGATTTGGGCAGTTTTGAGGCAGCTTTTAACCTTGTATTTCAATTTATGTTTAAACAAAGAAAACTGTATTTGAAGTTGCTGCTCCTTGAGGGAACAGACATAATGAATGAAAATCAGCGAAAATGAAAGATCTCTTATTAAAATCAACACCTGCCTGGCATTTAAGCATTTCTTTTAGACTTATTACTTAATTGGAAAAAGAAAATTGGAGAAAAGCATAGTGTTTTACTCTAACTATTTAAGACTTGGTTTCAAGGGGCCATTAGTAAACCTAATCTAGGCCCTCCTTGCAACAGAAACTTTCAGTAGGAGGTTGGACCAGATGGTTGCCAAAGCCCCCTTCCAACCTAGACTTTTCTATGAGTCTGCGAATTTGTAATATCTTCAGATATGTACTAGGTACACATAGAGTTGACAAAAAAAGCTCAGAGTAAAGTAAAACAAATGTTATTTGAATCTAGATTTTTCTCCTTCAAAAAAATAAGTTGTAGTGATAAACACCGAAAGTGTTGGGACTGCTGCTTCTGGAATTGGCCTGAACTAGCTTCTGGAGCACATTCCTGTTATTATTTTAGGCGTACAAGTAACAAGTGGAAAATCAAAGGAATGCTAGGAGCATTAATGATACTCCTGGCAGGCATGACAACAAATACAGTTAAGTGGTTTTATACAAAGTAATTTATTATTTTGTTCCTTTTAAAGTTTGTGTGATGGGCCTTAGCCCGTCACACTATTTCGTATGTCCTGGGGAGTTTCAGAAGTTGTTATGTATATTTATAAATATATTTATACAGCCTATCTTCACAATATGAGAAAGGTGAGAAAAATGCAGATGGTGAAAATCAAATGCGTTGGCTCTGTCATGAGATCCTTGTATTTTCTTCCAGTAATGTCCTATGATGTGTCCCTCCCAAACAGATGAAATTAGTTCAGATTAGTTCTTCTGGGGGAAATATAGGGTGAATTTTATCTCAGGCTTTTATTTTATATAAATAAAAGAGTGAATATTAGGAACTCCATAATTCTTTGCCATTGCATGGCAAAGAGAAGAGTGAGGAAGGTGGGGAGATAATAGATACAACATACAGTGAATGGGTTCATGTGAAATATTCAGTGAATAAGAAGTTACCTGATGATATGTTTCAAAAGCTAAGAAAAGTATTCTTAATTTGCAGCGCATGCGTCTGTTTTCAGGTGATTCAATTTCACTTGTTTCCTAAGATCACAAATCCAAATCACTGTAGCAAACTGAAGATATCTACAGTAAGGTTAACATATATTCAAAATACCTTCTTGTTCAGAACATTTGATTCCAAAAATCTAATTTCTAAATATGTAGAAATGTGTTGCTTTCTTTCCTCCAAGAACCTAAGACCTCTCCAGTTTGTGTCTTTTCAAAACCTGAAACTTCAAATTTACTGAGTTATGGCAGATTTTGTTTCTCTTTCTCCCTTCCCCTCCCCCTTTTGTCTCAGTTTTAATATAATTAACAGAGGATTCCGTAGGCTTGTGTCAGAATGCAAAATTCCATTTATCCATGGAACCTGAAAGTTGTGTGAAACATTGTCTATAGGCCCAGTAGTCATAAATAACTTTGTATTTGACCATGCTTAGCTCTGGAATCCTGAATAGGATGTCTTCTTTTGGGGTGATTGATGGAGATGTGTGACTTCTGGAAATCAGATTTCTCCATTTCATTTCACTTTGCTCACCCAAAAAGTGACAATGACTCTCTAAAATTATGTTAATAGCAGTGTTAACATGCTCTTACAGAGATATATCTCTACTTAACATTTTTGAGGATTCAGATTAATATTACTTGTTAAAGACTAACTGAATTAAAACATTTAGCATGTGGATTATCATTGTTTGCTGTTTAGTAGTTATGGAGATTTTTACTTATTCCTTTACCTAGGAACAGCTTTACTGAGTCTGCTTTCCCTTTTATACACTTTTCATATTGAAAGTACGAAGTTGAGATGAATGTGACCTACAAGAATGGGGATGCATGGAGATCCCCTCTCCCCGTTAAAAAGAAAAAATGGTAGCATATTGTTTCATGCCTCAACCTGAGGAAAATCATCTTAAAAGAGGGAGCTTCTGCCTTCCTATCTTCAGATGAGACTACTAGTCAGCCCCTTGTGTGACCTGTCCTGCAGATGTGGGTGCTTTGTACGAAGTCTTTGGGTGAACCATCCTCACGCGAGTCATCCCTGTGGCATTTGGAAGGAATCTGGTCCATCCTTGCTGGACCTCCCTCCTGTGGCTACTTCAGCGGGGGAAGGAGAGGAGAAGGAAAGAGAGTTTGTAGAGGCAAGGAGTTGAAACGGAAGAAAAAATATTTTACTTGTACTCTCTCTTATTTGCTTATATTGCAAAGTGTTCCTGAAGGTCAGTCTCAGCTCTGTGTTTTGTAGTGCCCAGGAGAGCAGAGGCGAGTCTCCAGGTTGCTCACAGCACTGTAAGGCAAGTAACAACAGTGACAATATTTGAAAGGCAAAGAGAAACTGTAATATCTCTTATCTGAGCAGTATGAAATATGGCAAATCTATGAGAGCAGATAAAAAAATATGCTGACATCTTTATAAAATCAACTAGATTATGTGTGCTTTTTAATGCTTACTCTGCTGACTGCTTTTTGCTGTCACATAACTTTTGAACAGAAAATATAAAAGCTGCTGAAGACAAGTAATTCTGATATTTGCACACAGTGATATTATGTATAAGCGGAATAGCAGTGAGTTATTAGAAGAACCGATCAATCTGCTACAGAGGAAATTTTGTGAGAACTTGCTTTCCATAGTTTTGTGACAGGCTGTCCAGTCAGATTAAATTCTGTCTAGAACATGAGGTTAATACCCAGGAGACCTGGAATTGCATATATAATATAATGTATAATGGGTTTAATTTTTTAAGGAGCTGTGCTTCAAAGTGATATATGAAAACCAGCAGTTTAAAGCTGCTCCTTCCCATCTCATACTTTATGGAGTATGAGCTGAAAGCAAAATCTGTTGAATTTTTTCAAAACTGAAAATGACTCTTTGGTTTCACAGTTGGGCACCAAATATATATATATATATAAACTGACTGAGATTAAAGCTAGACTTTACAAACTCTCAAACAGTTTGTAATTCATATTTCAGCTAAGAATATATTTAAGCTGACTTGTAGGAGTATTTTTGCAAATAGTTTTCCATTTATTCAGTTATTTTATTTTCCCGTATATGTAATACTGCCTTGTCATTAGAAACCCAGTAAAGCCTCAGTGGGGTGCCGCTCTCAGATCATTTTCATATTTTTCTGTGGAAATTTCTGTTTTTTTATAGTAACTGTATATAACTAGGAGATTATTTTACAATGTCTGTGAGAGCTGGATTAAATAGCATGTTTTGTGGTTACTTCAGAGGCAGCTATTCCCGTAGTGAGGAGGTTCAGATTAGCTAAAGGAGTCCATGTGCTATAACCTAGTTTAAAAAAAAAAAAGTGCTAGGTAAAATCCTCTGTACTTCGTGGATCCTGCACTTCTGACATTACTTCCTTCATCAATCAGTCTAATGCTTAATTTTTTGGCCTGTTGGCAAGGCTTGTACGAAGGTACATATATTGTGCGTGTCTCTTATTTTGCTATGAAACTAGTAACTTATTAATCTGAAAGGAGCTGATTAGAAAGAGTTGTGTGATTTGATTGGTGAAAACATACTTTTGGGTGAAAGTGGCATGTATTTGTTAAAAGCTTGGATTTTAAAGGTTGTTTTTTGCTGTGTGGCTTTCAGGAGAGTTTTTTTGGTGGACCTTGCAGCCAGAACAGTAGCGTAAGTTCGGGCAGGCTTTCTAGCTCTTTCTTTTCTTTATAGTTCAAGTTCAGGATGGCATAAAACATGCTTTAGGATCTGTTGATAAAGCCAACGTTCATCAACCAATAAATATATAAGCAGACTTAAGAAAACATTGGCTAGCAAAGGCACCATCCAGCTTCAGTCAATGTAGGCCTCTGGGTTAGACTTTCTAGTTGTGTTTCTTTGGTTTCTGTTATGTAACGTAGTGTTTTTTGAGTGTATGTTGTACTGTGAAGTAGAAGTGTGAAGAACTGTGAACACAGCAGTANTCAAGTTCATTTTGATCTTTAAGGATGGCATAGGACAGGTAAAACATGCTTTAGGGTCTGTTGATAAAGCCAACATTCAACAACCAATAAATATATAAGCAGACTTAAGAAAACATTGGCTAGCAAAGGCACCATCCAGCTTCAGTCAATGTAGGCCTCTGGGTTAGACTTTCTAGTTGTGTTTCTTTGGTTTCTGTTATGTAGCGTAGTGTTTTTTGAGTGTATGTTGTACTGTGAAGTAGAAGTGTGAAGAACTGTGAACACAGCAGTATATAGTGCGGCACAGAAGCAGGATGGAAAGATGCTGAGTCCTTACTCCTGAGGATCGATGAGCAACAGTAGAGCTGTATAGAGGCCCACTACTCTGTTACGTGGAAACACTGACATATAACACATACTGAAGCTCAAGTATATGCAGTCAAAAGCCTGTAGACTTAAGACACGAGTAGCTATAGATGCACTTGGCTGCAGTGAACTCTCCATGAGTAGCAGTTAGGAAGTTATTCTGTCAAAGGCAGTGAAGAGATGCTGTGTCCAGCAGCGACCCCATTTTCTTGACCCCAATAAACAATTGCATTTCTCTCTTCATTTCCATGGACCAACTTGGGTGAGGGCATTGTGCAGCTACTGAGTTAGATTTATAGTGCCCTTTATTTTGAAACTCTACTGATACAGAAAATAATTTTGTTTTACATTAGCTAAAAATGAGGATTTGCCTTTATGTTAGAAGAAAGTGCCTATAGCTTGTAAATTAATAGTGATGCTGCATATGCAAAATGGTAAAGTTTAAAACTTAAAATTACACAAAAACTTGGACTGCAAATCAGTAATTGCTAAGTTCAGTTTAGTTACAAAATCCTACAGAATTTGTTTCAAAAAAATATGATGGCAATTTGCCCGAAGAGCTGCAAACACAATGACTTATTTATTGACGACAGAACAAGAACACAAGTATCCTTTCTTCTTGTCCAGATCTCCAGTCAAAATCCCTTCCTTTCTCTACTATTTATAGATTGTTTGGGACTTACTTTGCTTCTCTGCTTGTTGCTCCAGATTTCAGAATTATAATTGTCTTTTCAAGAAGTCTATTAAATTAAGGTCTTAAGCTTATGTAAACTCTTCCCCCCTCTTCTTCATGAAAACTGACTGGTACGTTTAAGAGAATTAATTTAGAAGCAGCATGGAAGTTAGTGCTATAGCAGGCTCACTGACTAGAAATGGCAGGGAAGGAGGCAAGGATATATGGATTTGAAATACTGTGATTCTAATAGTTTGTTTTGAAGGCTGTGACAAAGCCCTCCAGTTTACTTTTAGAGATACGTACTACAATGTTCAACGTTTAGAGCTGCATTCTGATCTCACTTGCTCTAGGACAGATCTGGAATAAGTCTTAAATTTCGGTGATTTATTTACCCTGCTGTAACTGAGATCAGAACCCAAGTCACAGCTATTACATTTCATCTTCTGTTTGTGCATTTAAAGGCAGGGTACTTGAAGGCTGGACTCTCAGACGATTATGAAGAGTTCATTAACCTGTTCTTTTTTTGGTTGTATTAAGAGCTTTGGTAATACACGGAATGTGACATAGGGAATTTTTCCGATGAAATCAGTCATATTCATGGTGTGATTGTACATATACATAAGCAAGGATATGAGTACATGCATGCCAGGCTTGAAGCCCGTTTCTGTTTCCAGGAACCCTAACTGTAAACTCTTCTTCTAGAAGGCTAATGAGTTTTTTCAATTAAGTGCATACTAAACCTGTTTAATATTTTCCTGAATCCCATCTTCATCCTCTGGCTTGAATATTTCAAATTCTTTTTATTCCCCCTGGAAATAAAAAAGATGGAAAAGAATAATGCAGAGACTGAATCCTAATTGATCAAAGATTTGACATCTGTATACACCTCTGTTTAGTTATATGCAGGGTTTTGCAGAATTGCATAAAGCTCCTCCTTTCTCATCTTGTAGCCTTGGACTGGTTGAATTGGATCCTATGTTTCATTTTAGATTGGGGGTTAAGAAGGGGAGGATTTGCAGGTGTTGTTTTTACAGTGGTAGCAAAAGCAAGTTACAGGATACACCATGGTACTGTTAGGTTTTCAGCCTGTAAATGTGACAGCATGTAGAAAAGATGCAAAAATTAAAATCTTACAGTCTTTGCAATACTTTTTTTTTTCAAGAATCTAAGCTTATAAAATTTTGTTACCATGGAAGGAAGAATATGCATAATGGCATGTGTCTTGAAGGCATTCAAAATCTAAGAATATATAATATATCCATTAAATGCTGAATTTATTATTTGCATTGTAACTTTATTTTAAAATCAAAATCCAGAGATATCTTTGCTCCAAGGACTCCTGCTCATACGAGATACAAATTTAAAAGTTATTCATTCGAAAGATGATAGCTAGAATTTGAAGATATGGAAAAGTTTAAACATGCAATTGTTTTAAAACTGAGTATGTAAATCTTTTAACTAAAAATACTTTTCTGTAGGCAAATGTGACCTAAAATATTCAACGTAATGATAACAAGCCCTACTCAATTTTCCCTCCCCCTTGCCGTTAGGAGTCATAAATACTCTAATGTTATTTTAAATTTATACAGTTTCTTTCATCTGGAAAAGCTTTATTACCAGCAAAACAAGTTATAAATGGAAACAATTTTATCTGCTTGTTTAAAGAGAATTGTTATCAAGAAAGAATGTAAACTCAGCTGAAGATCATGTGTCTTCTGTAAACAATTAAGATTAGAAATGAAGCAATCTGTGTTCAGTGCAAGATAAGACTGAAATTAAGGTGATGAACCATATAATTCTGAGCCAGAATTATTCAAAAGACTTTTAGTTTCAGGCTTTAATGCATGCATGTGTGGTCATTTAAAATTATTTTCCTAGGATTAAAAATCCATATCACTAAAGACACCTGTTTTAAATGTGTCTTGGTGCTTCAGTGTAATTGCGGTGTGAAGTTGAGTAGAAAAGAAAGACTTTATTAAATCAGAGGAGAGCTACCCTTGGTGTCGTGCTCCCCTCAAGTACGGCAGAGCCAAAAGGCTGTTTGTCACTACACACCTCATTCCTCTTCAGTCGTGATATCCAGGGACAAGAGTGGGTTTGAGTCTTTGACAGGTTAATGGAAAAAGCGAGGAAGAGGCACAGGAATAGGTATGTCAGCGTATAGCAAATATTGCAGAAAATGACTAATGACATCTTATGGTTCCCTGTGTATTAACATTGGTTTTTGTATTAAGGATAGATAGTGAAAAGTAGAGTAAGGTTATTTTTAGTAACTATTCCAAGCCCTCTGCTTCTGTTACGGTAAGTGGCTGTGCATAGAAGTTTTGGCCATGAGGAAAGCCAGGAAATATTTGAAGTCTGTTGGCTGGGACTGTAGTGCAAGTGTATGCAGTTAAGTATGCTAGGGGCAGTCAGAAGAGATACTATTTTGCTAAGATAATAAATAAATGAATAAAGTAATAAATAGTAAAGGAGTGAATAAATAATAAATAAAATAAGATGAACATCTTTGGGCTCTCATTGTTTACCAGGAGGTTTAGTGTTTAAACAAGATTAGTGATTTTCGAAAATAAATCCGTGAATTAGAAGGTGTATTAATCAACTGTAGGACTCCTCAGCTTTTCTGCTCCTCTGCCTGCGGAGCTAGCACATGCTCAGGTTCGTAAAAGATTTAGATGTGCGCTCTGATTAAAAATAAATAAATGCACTTTGCTTGCTTGTGTGTACTAGGATGTGTGTGATTGAGTATTTCATGAGGTGTGTTAAATGTCCTGAGAAATTGCGTTAGTACCAGTTTCTGCTCTGATAATGTGAGCTATGGAAGCTCTCTTAGGATGGGTATCATTTTGAAAGGTTTTTAAATGCATTAAGTTTTACTTTGATTTGGGAAAAGAAAAAACATGTTTTTTTAACATACAGGTATGAAGATTGAGTGGAGAAAGTAGAATGCTGAAATGGAGAGGTTTTGCATGTGTGTGTGAGCTACACCACATTATGTGAAAGGCTTGGAGTCTTTGGCGAAGCAAAAAGAGAAGCAAATCACGTGTTCAAAAGCATTTGTGTAATTTGCAATTGTCATTGTATTGGGGGAGAGGGATGCTGAGGAGAGGCGTTAGTATTTAAAATGCTCTTCTGTAAGAAGTAAAATGCTAAATCCTGTGTTTATTAGTAGTCAATACAGCTTACTTGCCACCTCCTTCTTTCTTAACTAACTGGGCAGTGCCATAGCCATAGTTTCGAGAAGGTCCCTTTTGCTGGTGCACGCTGTTACAATACGAGCTGTGCACCTAGCGAAAACATTGCTAGGCCTTTTCTGCTGCACTGCTGCATAGCTTTCCACCTCCCCAGTCAGCATGGCTCTGCACATAACACTGCAGCTGTCGTCTGCTGTTCATCTTTTGGAGCTGCAAGGAGATAATGTTAGTTGTCCAAACGTGGCTAGTACCTTGAGTAAGTAGTCTGGCCCTTAAAAAACTATCTTCCACGCAAATACGCAAAACTCAAGAGCTGAAGCTCCTAATCATAAAGAAGGAGGAATTCTGCATTCCCGTGTAAGTTATACTTCATCACACATGGGCCAGCAATATAAAGTTTTTATTAAATCTCCATCAGGTACAGTACCTTCAGTTTTTCTTCTAAATATTGGTTCTGAATTGACCATTTCTATCACTCGTTTGCTTTTGGGTGATGTTTAAAATGTCCTTTCTTCCTTTCACAACATTTCCTTCATTTCAAAATAACAGCATCCTTGCATGAGTTTTGTTCAGCAGACTGTCAGTTTGCTTGTGCTTCGTATTCTCACAGTTTGTAAGAAAAAGTACTGCAAAAGTCACCTTCAGATTTTAAAACCAATTATAAATCTTTTACTATTCATAAACCATTGACAGTGGAAGGGGAAAATTATGCTCAGAGACTGCTGAGGTAGAATAGGGCTGAGCTAATGAAACTTACTTAACCTTTTGCAGAGAGGGGGCCGCTTTGTTTATTTTTGTATTTGTTCTGAATGAATCCGGGAAGACTCCATATCTTTCCCTCAAAGCTTTCCAGAGCTAAGAGGAGTAAGAAAAAAAACAGAAATAAGGAGCTCTGAATCCATGGCTTTGAATGGATACCGAGGGCAGGACTGATGAATAATGTGTCACCATTTATACACTACTCCTTTTCAGCAGAGCCGAAGGATTACATGGTAACTTGCATTATTAGTTCAGCATTGGTATTTTTGTCTTTAGTTTTCCTCTGACATAAACGGCAGATTGTAGGGACGATTAATGAGGGAACGTTCATTTGCAAGTCGGGTGCACTTTTGTCTTAAATTTAGCTGACGTACACTAAGATTAGGTTTGCAGAGTTTGATATAAATGCCACTGTCTTGGTGTGCCTTGGACTAGATGATCTCTAGAGGTCCCTTCCAACCGTAACCGTTCTGTGATTCTGTGAACTGCCGTCTCTGCCAAGGCTGCAGTAAAAGTGTATAGGGGAGCAGCACTGAACAATACCTGAGTGCTGCACGCCGCTGAGCTCGGCGTACCAGGTGTGTGTGTGTCGGCCCACTCCCTGGCAGTATCCCTTAAATCTTTGTAACGCCTTCTTTCTCATTCCTATTAATGCCCTTTTAGTGTCCTGCGCTGCTGCCGCATCGTATTACCGAGTACCTGTGCGCAAAATTGGCTCTGCTCTTCCCTGTCACTTCTCAGTCTTTTTCAGCATGATTTGATGTGCTCTCTGCCTCTCCCTTGGCGTTGCTTTTGGATTACTTGTTTCGCACAGTACATTATAAAGCTTTCTTTTTTTTCCATATTGCTCCGTATTTTGATTTTTTTGTCATATTACAGCTACTCTGAATCTTGCAGCATTGTGATTCTGGTATCAACACTTCCCTCCTTTTTTTATTTTTTTTTATTTTAATGGCATCTACAAAAGTTTCATATTTGGAGAGACTTTCCTTTTTTCCTTTTAAGAGAATGCTGACTGTGATCAGGCTTCATACCATCCATCGGTGTCCCTACATAACCAAATTATTTTTCTTGTACTGTTGTCTTGTGTTGTTCAACCCAAATTGATAGAAGTCTATGGTGTTGCGGGTTTGGGGTACTTTACCTGAAGATTTTTAAAAGAAAATTAAGTTAAAAACCTTTCTATTAAGCCCTAATTTTGCTACAATTTCTAAACCAATTTGCATTATAGTTTCATGTATAAGCTTTCAAGTTTGAATTGCTTATAAAAGTTCTTTTGAATTTGAATTGCTTATAAAAGTGATGTTTTCTGTTCGTGTTAAAAAAAGCTTAGGCTAGCTGAGGTTTTAATCAACAAGTGCTCAAGTTTCAGTATGAAAGAATTTTGTTTCCATTCTAACATGAAGTCTGTATTTGTTACAAAATCCTCACATTGCCTGAGCAACACGAATGCGCTTCCATTAGGAAAAACGTGAAAAGTACAAGCTTAAAGTTGATGAGCTAAATCAAGGTGGCCTGCTTGGCTGATCTATATCCACAATTACAATCAGAGATTTGATTTAAATCAAGCCACCATTGCTAAGCCACCTTGGGATGTACCAGTCTTCATTTCCTGCCTAATTAGAATTGCTTTGGTGAGGTTAGTTAGGATTGTGGCTTGATCTGCTACACTGACAGATTCCCTGTAGGACTTCTGAGAGGTGGGAGACTGACATTTATTGCTCTTTGTTTAGGTGGACAGTTTTTGCTAGAATTTTACATACTTTTTAGTATTATTTTAAGATAAGTGTACGATGGCAGAAACACCTGCTTTTTAAATTGTGGTTTAAATGAAGTGACTCTTTTGCTAGAGCAGTATACAACTCAATTGCAGTGGTTGTAGAAATGAGTCTGTAATCATGGTTCAGTTTGCTGTTCAGGATGTTTACAGACGACTCTTCTAGCTTGCTGACTTTTCCATTATCTTGTTTTTTATTCTCCCTAGTATCTTTCTGCAGTCCTCTTATGAAAAAATTGCAATTTTATAACAATAATAATAAGAGGTTTGTCTCTTGGTGCCAAATTATCATTCGCTCCAGAAACATCTAAAAATACAGGTGCAGAGAGGTAAATAAGTAAATTAAGCCCAGTGAAAACGAACAGCAGTTATTGTTTTCCATGGCTTCTTGTCCTCATTGCTGGGTTCTCTGGACACTGAGGTGATGGAGGTTCCCGAGGCAGCCTCCCTTTTCCCGAGGGTGCTGGGAGCTTCCCTGCAGGGTGGAGGCCCTGGTGCCACGTGAGCGGCAGCTCCTTTCTGCAGCCTCCATCCTGTCGCTCCTGCCCCAGTTCTCGGCACTGCTGGGACTGAAGTCCCTCTTGCTTCCCTGCAAGGCTCTCACTGGGGTCATCAGTGCTTAGCCCTGCACGCAGACAGCACCATCGCGCAAGCTTCACTTTCCTTGAGCAAAAACAAAAGCCTCGGACACGGCTCGGATGTCTGTGTCTCGTACTAGCTGTATTTCCATTATTTTTAGGAGTACAGAAGCATCCTGCAATGACAGACCGACTTCTTTGAAGTGCAGCTGAACTGCAGTGTCTGCTGTAGTCATTGTTTCTGTCCTGAGAAATGCAGATGCTGTTTCAGACCGGTGGGAAATTCAAGTCGATTCAGAATATTTTACTGAATTTCATTAGGGCTGCTAAACTGATTTATCCAGAAAAGCTTTTTTGCTCTTAATTTTCTTTCTTTGGCTCATCTGTGAGGCACGTCCTAGGAGAAATGGTCTGCTGTAGCAGGACTTTGAAAAACTGAACCCAAAATAACCATCTGGCCAAACACTGCCTGCCCAGCACTGTCACTACATCTTTGTGCGGCAGTTCCCTTTCCTTCCTCCTGCCTCCCCCGCAAAAAAAAAAGAAAAAAAAAAATCATCCACCCCACAAATGTCCAATAATGCTCTTCTACTTTGCTTTCTACTTTCTTGCTTAGACACAGCTCTTTAAGAGAGAGACTGCCCCACATTCTGTGTTTTCAAGGTTAAAAATATAGTGAGACATAGGAGGGGCATGGCGGTACCCTTGCAGCAGGAGATGGTTAATAATGTGCAGTGATGTTGTGTTTGAAAATAATACAGTTGCCAGCTTTAAAAGCTGAAGAATTTGCCATTACAGATCAAAATGGAATATCGGCAAAAGCTTATTTTGTGACAAGAAAAAAAAATGTTTTGTTAGATAGAATATAATTTAAAATGTGTTACAGGAATTCATTTTTTTTTTTCCTTTAAGTCCTCAAATCACATTAGTTTCAAATCCAGGAGACCTCTTGTTGTGGAATTCATATAAGCCATATGGTCCTCTCTTGAAAACATCAAGGCAAGGGAATTAGTGTGTGGGCTTTTATCACATTTTAGTCATTTTGAGAAAAAAAATATGTTTTAATATTTGTAAGTATGAAATACTGCATATTGCAAATTAATGAGAAATAAAAGTCATGTATCTCATATAAATCTAGATAATGAAAACCTACATAAATGCATTCACCTTGATTTACAGTGCCTTGTTTTGACTGTAGAATGCTTAATGAAGTTTTCTTTTTTAATGGCTATGATGGGTGCTCATTTTATGTTGGTCTCACTTTACTGCTGCAGCAGCCATTCTCAGATACCTGCGTGGGCTGCCCGGAGAGGCAGAATTATCCTCAGAATAGCTCGCTCTTGGTGCAGCGCAGAGGCAGGGTCAGGTGTGAAGGTGCCTTCTGGGGCTTCTCGATGTTTGAGCCTCAGAACAGATGCCTGCTGCTTAGGAAGCTGTGTGGGATATGCCAAAGATGAGAAATGCATGAGTAATACTGCAGACAAGCCTCCTGCCTCCCTGCAGCCCGGGATGCTGTCACCGGTGCCAAGGCTTGACGGCTGCTGCCTTGGAGCTTCTCGCCAGCAGCGTTGGCAGCCTCCTCACCCGGGCTGGGCAGGGCACGTCTTGACCGTGGCCCTTCGTTTTGCTCCGTTGAAATGAGGGTAATAGCTGTAATCTCCGTGGGAGATTAATTACAGCGAGGCTCGCTGGTGAGAACCTCTGCCTAGGAGGAAAGTCTGGTGTTCTTATGCTTTTGTTGACTTCTTTAGAGAGAAGGTTCAAGTCTTGGTTCATGAGTTCAGAGGTGACCTTATCGCTCTCTGCAACTACCTGAAGGGAGGCTGTTGTGAGGCAGGGGTCAGTCTCTTCTCCAGAATAACTACCGATAGGATAAAAGGAAACGGCCTCAAGTTGCACCAGGGAAGGTTCAGGTTAGCTATTAGGAAAAATTTCTGAGCAGAAATAGTGGCGAAGCACTGGAATAGGCAGCCCCGGGAGACGGTGAAGTCCCCATCTCTGGCAGTGTGCAGGAAACGTGTAGATGAGGCACTTGGGGACATGGTTTAGCAGGCATGGTGGGCATGGGCTTGCAGTTGGACTCGATGATCTGGAAGGTCTCCTCCAACCGTAATGATCCCGTGATTCTGTGACTTGCACGCAGAAGATGCAAGTTCCTGTCCTGGTCAGGAAGCAGCAGCTAGAGAGCTAGTAAGAGCAGAGCTGTATGTGGAGCCGTCCTACGCCGAAGCTGTACCTGGTGTAAGGAGCTGGATTTCAAAACTCAGCCTCTTCACTGCTTCTACTTATTTTAAGAATTTGGCTTGGTCGTGAACATCTTAGTTTCTGACTAAATTTGCATATCAAGTTCACTTAAAAAATAATAATAAAAAAGAAGGTTAAGCAAGCAAATCAGCCTAAAAATCTTGATGTGTGTTAAGTAACTAGAGGTAGGTACATTTCTAGAGGATAATGAGTTATTCGGTTTTGTTTGGGATTTTTTTTTCACTTTTTTTTGCGGGGGAGGAGGGGGACTTTTTTTGAGAGGGACGTAATTTAGGACAGCCTCTCTAGCATCACTAANAGTTTCTGACTAAATTTGCATATCAAGTTCACTTAAAAAAAATAATAATAAAACAGAAGGTTAAGCAAAGCAAATCAACCTAAAAATCTTGATGTGTGTTAAGTAACTAGAGGTAGGTACATTTCTAGAGGATAATGAGTTATTCGGTTTTGTTTGGGATTTTTTTTTCACTTTTTTTTGCGGGGGAGGAGGGGGACTTTTTTTGAGAGGGACGTAATTAAGACCAGCCTCTCAAGCAGCATCGACTGCCCATGCACACACAGCCCTGGGCACACACAGCTGTGAGCACACGCTTGTGTCGTGACACTCCACCGTTCTTTCAGGCAAGCAGATACCGACATTTTTGCAAGGACCCTGGTCTCTTAGAGAGGCAACTTCTGAGGAGTGGAACTTTGCAAAGTCACTTTTATCTTCACCGTGCGACATTTGTTTCCCATTAATTTAGAGTAAAAAAGGCTTGTTGTCAGTATCAGGGCATTAAAAACATACATCACTCCCTGAGCCATTCAGACATGGTCAAAGCTCACATAAATAATTTCCCAGCCTTGGTATTTTAGGGAGGGCACCATCTGGCTCCAAAAAAGAAAAAGGAGTCCAGAGCTAATAATTAGTTTTCGGGATTTCTTCAGAATAATTATGTAGAGGAGCCTTTTTTTTTAATGCGTGCTAATTAATATATGCTCTTAGAAGAGCTGGAGGGTATTAAAAATAGTATTTCTGTAAGACGGTAAGACAGGAAAACAAGTTTCCATTTCGGGGGGCCACAGCGGAGTCCCATGTTAGCGCCGTCTCGCAGGTTGAAACACCCCCAGGATGGCTGCGGGGTGCGAGGAGCTTTCGCTGCCAGGTAAGCAGCTTGCCCATCCTTGGTGAAAGGAGGAGGTTACTCTCCGTCTAGGTGACCATACTGCAGCGCGAGGACTTAGAGCAGTTTGCTGAATAACTGGATGGCAAATATATGTTTTAATGTTATATCATCTTGGAAAATCATTTGAAGCAGTCAGTCAGCTCATGCACCAGATCTGGTCTGCAGTTGAGCGGTCCTCTCCAGCACTGTGTTTTATGTATGTATGCATTATTTTTAGCATTTTTTTTTAAAGCAGTAAAGGATTCATGCACAGAAGAAAAGTAAGATTAGATGCTGGTTTAGCTGGTTTAGCTATGCATGATGTGTTTTACAAGATGAAGTTGAAACAGACCCAATATTTGGTGGTGTTTTGTACAATAACATGATGATATCACTAAAAACATCATTTTTTTTGCTGTGTTTCACTGTTGAATGGGAGTCTGTGTAACATTAACTGTTTGTTTTTTCTATACAGTTTGCAGTTAATCTCAGCATACCAGCTAGGAAAGTCAGGCAGGGACAAAACTTCTTCAGCACTAAAGGTGATGCTGATTTTACCCGTCAGTGAAAGAGCACATCTGTTTTAGTTCATCCTCATACAGCAGGAGACGGTTGCCAATACCAAAGCTGGCTACAGGCATCTGTGAAATTTAAAAAGCCAGGTCTACAAGGAGCCCATTAAATCTAAAGAGCTCCCCAAAGGAGCTGTCAGTCATTTATTTTAGCATAAATCATAAGGATTCATTGCATTATACTTTCAATGAGCTTATTTTCCCTCCTCGTACCTACATTATTGTGCTCTAAGTGGAATGACAGGGCTCGTCTCATGGGAACAAAGCCCTGTTGATGATTCCCCTGCGGCTCCATGAGCATCATCTGCATCTCACCATCACCTCCCTCGTCAGGAGAGAGCACAGTTGGAGAACAGACGTAGCGGCCAAAATCCTGTCATCAGCTGCGGGGGGTTCCCCTTGAACCAGAGCCACCTGACAGTGCAGAAAAGTGAAACTTTCCATTTCCCATCCACTTCAGGGATTTTTCAGGAAGGCTGGACATTTTCTGTTTAAAGCACACTCCGTTCATTCAACCCTCTTGGAGTTATGGATGGATAAATCTGCCCTTTACCTATGCCTTTTGAATGTGGGAGTCTGCAAGTTTTTTTCTGAAGTGATCAGCTACCTAATGTTTTTCATCTTAAAAAAAAACACAGCTCACTTCTTACAGAAAATTATGTTTTGGTTATGCTGCAGTCACATGTTGCGTTTGTTCTGTTGGTTGAATCTAGTTTCCTTTGGGAATAACCAGTGCTAAAACCAGCAAGCAGCAGGTCTGGGTAGAAGCTGGCCAGGACACCACTTGTTAATCAGCTGCAGAGCCCTGCTTGAATGAATGGCAGGTAGCTAGATGATATATGGTATTAGATATATGATTTTAGGTTTCGGCGGCCAATCAGTGGAGGTTGCAGTGTGTTATTTTCTGCACGTTGTCAGTCAGACTTTCACTGACCATTTTTTTTTTTAAATCTGGAGTACAGGATGAATACAATCAAAACTGTTGCAGGTTTTTCACAAACTTAAGAGCGAGAGGTGGAGGTGATGCCTTCTCTGCAGAGATTCCTCCCTGCTTGCTCAGAGCCCTGCTTGCTATAGGGGGGAAGGCTGACACCAGATAGAAAGGATTTAGAGGTCTGAAGCTGAGCACAATTTTGCCTAAGTTTGCAAATGCCCAGCTGAATGTGCAGGTGATGGAGAGTGAGAGGCTTGCATATCTGGAACATACTGAATAATAGAGATTTGTCATTTTTCTTTATACTTTTTCTTATTTCCTTATACCCAGGTTAATGTGATTTATTTTTTATTCCCCTAGTACTTGGCAAAATGATCCTTCTATTTGTCTTCTAGTGTATTGATTTCCTCTTGAGAGTCCTTCATACTAAGCAGAATGTAATAAATATATGTTTTAAGTCATGCACTATTTATATATTAAAAAAATATATTGCTAAAGTGCACTGATGAGTGTTAGATAGGTTATCCACACTGCTTTCAGTCACTGGAGGTAGAAAAGGCACAGAGGCAAGAGAGGGAAAACAACTAGCTTTAATGCTGATGCAGGTTCTGCAGACGTGGAGACAGAGCCCTTGCATATATTTGACTGGAGCTTGAGGATTCAGGCTTGGGTTTTTCTCGGCTTTTCATCTTCGTATGTATTCGTGTATCTGTCAGATCCTAGAGGAAAAAAAAGATGCTTATCAGTTGCTTTCCAAAAAAAGGGGCTTGCTTGAGTTGCTTTGTCTTTGTATGTTTTGATGCAAAAGTTGGAGCATAGATCAATAAGTCATTCTCTCCTTAAGGCAGTGCATAATTCCTAAAGCAACTGTATATGGAAGATGCATCTGCTGTTTGTACTCCTACAGATCCTCACAGAAAAAAATCTATAGGAATATCTTAGAGGGATACTGTATATATGCAAGCTAGAATTACTTTACTAATGCATAGGAAACATAATGCAGAGGAAATAAAACTCTTTTTCCCTGTGTTTCCATGGTTGGAAAAGAATGCTTTTGGACAGGAACTCTCGTGCTCTATGTGTTTTTTGTTAAGCAGTTTATCCCCATTAGATGCCTTAGATGGTGTTGTAATTGCACCTTCCAGAAATAGCAGCTGACAAAGTGAGATGCGGTGACCACTTTCTTGCAGCCTTGCGTTTGCTCCCACTTCTTTAATCCTTCACAGTCCACGAGAAGGGGATTCTTCATTTAATGGTTGAGTGCCACGAATCTCAGCCACGGGGGAGGAGAGGAGATGAAGCATCTCACTCTGAGAGAAGGAGTCTGCTCCTGTGCAGGTGCCCCCTGGAAGGAGCCAGCCGGCCTGGTCCTCCCGCCACCTGCACCGCTCGCTGCTCCGGTGTGACGCAGCCGCAGCCGCGTCTCTGGAGCTCCTCACTGCAGGGAAGACGGGCGAGCTAGGAGAGGGAGAAGGGTGCGAGCAGCAAGCGCCCAAACCCCTCCTCCTTCAAGACATCTTCTCCTTTCGGCCAGTCGCCAACTTCACATTGACTTAAAACCTAGGATGGCGGAGTAATATGCTCTTACAGTGCCAAAACAAAATCTCTCATAATTCCGATATGAAAAACATATGCTGTTTAGCCTTTTATTCATCGTTTATGCATAAGTTATATGCTTTTTTTGCTGTTCTATTACTGTGTGAGCGTATTGATCCATGCTGTCAATACCACATTAAGAAAAAGCAAGAAGGCCAGCTCTTTATTTATTATGCTATCCATCTATATAAAAAAAGGCCTTGTTGCATAAAATAATGAGGTTTTTAGATAGTATTTTTTAACTGCTTTTTATTTGACATAATAAAAACTTCCAAGTCCCTTTAAACTATTGGTTGCTCAGAAGCATTGCTGACTAGTGCAACAGAGAAGACGGAAAATAATTGACGTATCTTCCATTTCAGCAAATGGAAGAGTGTTTTGGAAGGGGACTGAGAAGCAGGTAATAGAAGTGTGTTGCAGAAGCTAAACTCAAAATGCCTTGAGTAGTCTCACCATGCTAGAGGTTTATTTTTTTGCGATCCAATTTTGCCTAATTAGGTACACTTAAAAGCTGAAACTCATTGCAGTATTGACTCGGGAACTGTTTTCCCACACTTTGCTGCTCATCTCTTGGCAAACAGCTTGTATCATCAAACTCTGTTTGGTAAGCCTAAAACTCACTGCCTTAGGAGATGTGCTGGAAAGTCTGTAATAATCATACCATATGTTAATAACTATTTTCAAAATATTCATTTTTTAAGTATATCAAGAAATCGGTAATAGTCACTTTAGTCAAGTCTACATCGTGAACAGAAGTATTTGCAGAAAGATGTGTTGGTCATCCTATCTCTGACTTTGAAAATGTTTTGAAAAAAAAATCATGAAAATTGATTTGAAAAAAAAATCATCAAATCGCAGTAGTAGCACTAGTCTTTCTCCTGTGAGAAAGCTTTTTCCACTGTGTGCTGCTCGTAAGAAATGTGTCTGCTTTTTTTGATGCTGACCACAGCTTTCCAGTATTGTCTTGTCATTTAGTTCCTCACAGATCTTGTGGAAACATTGCTCTGCAAGCCTTCTGTTAATTCAAGACTTCAGGTAGATAGGTTGTTCCATAAGTCATAATGGTAAGTATTTGCTTGGAATTACACTACATTTTGGCTACTGCAATGCTAGCAGTATATATGTAACTTTTTAAAGTCTGTAAGGTTTACTTAAAGACCTTGGAAATCTAAACCCTCAAGTCAGTCTATAGAACAAATGTGATGATTGTTCTCAGTTTAGTATGAAACCCAGGAAAACAGAGATTCACAATTCCTTTCTGAAAGGCAAGCTTTTCTGTAACATAGGACATGTGGTGTCTTTCATGGGCTTTCCTTCTAGTTCTTTTGTAGATGTTAGAGCCTTCCTTATTCAATAGGGACTGGGTTAAAATGCAGAAGTGCTCTTACCAGCCCCAAGCAAACCAGGGGTCTTTGCTGGTCCAGTTTCAGAGAAGTTTCTTTTGTCTTCTTGAAGTTGGGCAGTGGCAAAATGGCGAGAAGGAAGGAAAGAAATATCTATCTGTTGGTGTATCTGTTCATTTTGCGTCCCCCAGTCCACAGCTAACTGCTGAGCTTTGAATTCACTTTGTCTCAAGCTTTATTTTTAAGGTAGTTTAAAAAGTCGTCTGACTTTGAAAGTAGTATCTGTTGTTCTTTAAATGTGTTATTATTGCCACTGGATGATGGACATCTGAATTTCAAGAGAATTGCTATGTACAAATTTCTTTTATATTCCTATCAAAAATTGAAGAAACGTTTTAATGATTACAGTATGATCATTGTGATGATTATTGCCTTACACAAAACATTTAGAGTTCCTAAACTGACAAAGCTTATTAGTTGTAATTATTTAGAAACTACGTAGGAGTTTTGGTGCATTCAGGCTGAAGAAGCTCTTCTTCTGCAAGTTTCTCCAGTTTGCTCCTGTGACAGCCACGATGCTTTAAGACGAACATTCACTGTGCAGGAATGCCAACCAGTGCAAACGCCTCGTAGTTTCCACCAAAACCCCCCTGCTTTGGACGTTTATAGCTTTCTGAGAAACCTGCAGTGAGGATTGAAATTCCCATCAAAGTTTTCAAAATTTATGGTAAAATGGTTCAACTTCAAAAGGGCCAGCAGGTGCCCTGGGGAGGGAGTGTGCAAAATGAAAGTTGTATTTTGGTGGGGGAAGAAGGGGAAGTAACCACCAAGTACAGAAATAACAGGGTGTTTTGAAAGCTTCGCACGGAAGCGGCCCACAGTGAAATAAGCTGCAGTTGGCTAGTCTGGTTTTTAACCAAATAAGGAAGTGCAACCCGTGATTTGGTCACGTTGTAGGACTTCTTTGAAAATTGTGGTGAATATGCTCGGTGGGAAATTGCCTGGCAATCCTGTCTAAACTCATCAAGGTCCCAGTCTTGAACTCATGATTGGAGAACGTTTGAGTGCTTTATGTGGAATTTGAGAGGAGCAGGGAGCTCATTGGAGGAAGAGTTTTGGTGTNGAGGTCCCAGTCTTGAACTCATGATCGGAGAACGTTTGAGTGCTGGAGGAGCAGGAGGATCTTAGTTACTAGAGCTCATTGGAGGAAGAGTTTTGGTGTGGGAGGAAAATGTTTGGGACCAGGTCATATGGGGATGTGTAACAGGAAAGCTGCACATTTGGTGAACTTGGCAATGTCTCAAAGGTTCAGAGACTCGGAGAGTGATATGTATTTCTCCTTCTTCTTTTTTTTTTTTTTAGGGTTTTCTGTCTTTGATAAAAACCATCTCTTCTTGTCTCCCTCCTGCCCCCACCATACACAGCAACTTTTCCAGTGTAACGTGTGATGAACTCTGTGGTTTCTGGCATAGTATGAGCCCAATTTCATTGCTGTGAAAGCACTGATCTTTTGTTTGATTGTTTGTTTGTTTTTTTCTCAGTATTTTCTTTTCTACTCTTTCAGTAGTGTTTCTTTTAGTAATATTTCCTTGTTAGTAAGGAAGAAGCCTGGATATTTTGTATATAGCATACTGCTTTGTAGGGTAACAATACCTGAATTGTGTTGACATTAAACGAGTGCTCTCCAGCTCTGCTATTTTTTTTATTTCTTTTTAACGTTAAATACTCTGCTCTGTACTACCCGATGGGTTAATTTTGCTGGGCACAAGGCTCTGTTTCCCTAATCTGCCTGAGTACTTGCCAAAATTAGTATTAAGCACAGAAGTGCTCCCGTTCAGGTTTGACTACTTGTATTTTTAGAGTTATTTAGGATTTTTTTTTGAACCAGCTTATCAAAAGGGAATTCAACATCTTCCAGAGTCAAGTCCATGCTTTGAGCTGGGCCTTGTCCAAAAATGAATGTGCCTTCCAATTCAGTTATTTTACATCTTCAGAGAGCTCATGTTAGCAGTGATGATTCTAAAGGGTAATTGCTGTCCATTGCATCCGTACTTAGAAGTTGATAAAGGATTTTCTTTCTTTGGCTGCACTCTTATATTATACAAGATTTAAAAACCATTGAAGTAATGCTGTGATAAAGCATAAGAAACTCTATACAGCAAGCTCTGTTACTTTTTTTTTCAAGTTTCTGTAACATTAAATGCTGCTGGACTTGCTTACTTGCACTTATTTTTTCTCTTGGATATTATAGGTGGTTCTCTTGTAACTGATAGCCCTTCTGTAACCTTAATCACCATGTAGACTTGTTTCCTTCTTTAGAGAGATGGACATACAAAACATATAATGTTTATATAACCTATCCCACATTACATATATACAAATGCATGCTCATTTCTTTTCAGTCATATGTGTTTGTTAGGTGGAGGAAATCAGTTTCGGATTGTCTTGATGTTTCTTGACTTGACATGTCTGCCTGCTTCCCTGTTTCAGTGCCTAAAAATTAAAGCAAGGAGGACTTGTGCAGCCCGGACTCAGGACTTGCCCTTTTTTTCTGCTGCCTTTCAGTGAGGCCATGCGAGGGGGTCCGTGGCGTATTCACTGCACTCTCTCTCCTCTGCTCCCGTAATCCAGCCTCGGAAGACTAGGAAATATCTTGCAGAAAAGGTGACTTTTTGGCAAGCAAGGGAAAGAGAAGGAGAAAAAGTGGTTAAAGTTGAGTCCTATCTCAAGAACTGAACTCTCTTAACTTTTTCTCTAAATAGCATTTCCATTTAATTGGGAAATACTTCTCAGCATTAAAATTCACCTTGGGGCATTTTCTCATCAACAGCTGGCCCAGTAAGTACCCGCTCCCGGGGCCTGTCTCATTCATTCAAAGCTGGACAGTTTTTTTACTAATATCTTTTGCATCACGCCAGTGACCACCTCTCGTTCATATGTTACCTTAGAGGAAACAGTAAGATGCTGTTGATGGACAGACGTGGCCGTAACGTGCTGCCGGGCTCGGGTGCCACGGGGGGCTCAGCCGCCGCGAGGCGCCCACGCTCACCCGCGTCTCTGGGAGCTTCGTAGCCCGCGCTGAATCCTGCACGGNTCGGGTGCCGCGGGGGGCTCAGCCGCCCGTTCCCCACCGCGCGAGTGAGCGGCGCGGAGCCGCGAGGCGCCCACGCTCACCCGCGTCTCAGGGAGCTTCGTAGCCCGCGCTGAATCCTGCACGGAAAGGGTGTCTTTGTTCTGCTTGAAAGTCATCTCAAAAACGTTACTCCGAAGTGCCTTAAAAAAAGGCATTTGCTGCAATGAAAAGCATTCAGTATTTTGAATGGGGGATAGGTGGGAAACATGACTACTTTTCATGTGCTTCCTACAGCTTTTGTTATTTCCTTGGATAGCCATCAAAGTTTCCTGATTTTTTTTTTAGGTATTCGCATTCTATCCGTTCCCCTCAAATGACCCCGTTGGCTTGAAAATAGTAATAATCATCATTCTAAATGGCGGCCTGCATCACGCGCTCGCGGCGAGGCTCGAAAATAAAGCGCTAACAGCACCTGCCTTGTCCTTAAGGCTCCGATGAAGAAAACGGCTGTTTTGTTCCGTCACCCAGCTAGGTGGGTGCTGGCTCGTCCAGAGGGGAGCGCGTGCCCAGAAGGACACGGGGAAGGAGGCCCCTTGGCCCTGCCAGGGCCCCGTGGAAAGTGCTGGAATCCCGGGCGGCGGCGGCAGGCGCCGTCGCCATTTAGCGGCGTGCTGCTGGCGTCTTCCTCCGGGTTACAAAACCTCCCGACGCTGACGCTTCCTGCCCTTGTCCAAACCTGTGTTGAAAGGCTCCGTGCGGCTGGAAGTGCTGGTGCCGCGAGGGCGAAAGCCATGAGGGGGAAACGCTGGAACGACAAGGGAGAAATGAGTTAAGAGGCGCCTCGGCTTGCTCGGGCCTCTGTGCAACCGCGTGGGAGGAATCCGAGCTGCCTTCTCCGGGTGTCCAGCCGTAATTCCCTGGCGGAGCTTCTCCCAAAAGCTGTGAGGGGATCCTGCCCCTCTGTGCTGGCGGCACGAGCACCGCGGGCCCGGTTTTGGCAGGCAGCACCGGCGAGTCGTGCCGGGGACCTTGCTCCGCTGTGGGACGGCCCCGCAGGAGCCCGGGGCCGTGGGGCCCGGTGGCCTCGTGCCGAGCGGCTCCGTGCCGCAGACAGGGACGTGCGGCGGCCTCGGCGTGACCCTGTGCCCCGCCGCGTGGAGAGATGTGTCCGTAGGTTCCTCTTTCTCCTTCCTGCCCGTGGAAGGAGAAGGGAAGTGGAGGGCCCTCGGGAAGTGATGATTGATGGCAAGCGTCACCGTGTCATTAAGCAGTCATTTTCTTCTGCTTCCCTTTTCAGCCGTGCGTTTTACAAATATAACTAATAGCAACAAAAAAGAGGACCTTCCAATTTTATTTATTTATTTATTTATTGCCGTTCTTAATACATGGCTTTGCAAAATGTTTTGCAGAGATTACTGTGGTTCCTGCTGGGAAAGTTTTCAGTGATTTAACTAGCTTGCGCTCCTTAAATGCCCTAGATTTGCTGCTAGAGAATAGGGAGGGGGATATTTACAGCTGGGCCTCTTGTATTCTTGTAAGAACTTGTTTTTCTGTGACTAGGTAATAAACACCTCAGGAATAGGAACCTCTTTCTGCTTCTACACGTTACAAGTTTCTAGAAAATGGCATCATTTTAGTTCAGGCAGAATTTATGGCAAGCCATGATGCTGCGTTTTGTCCATTTTAAGGAATATATTTTAGATTAAAGGTTTTTCTTTTCTCTCTCTCTTTAAATCAGAGGCGACTCTTTCCATTCATCAGGCTTCTCATTGATTACCTGCTCTGACTGCTATAAACCTAAATCCCCTCTCCAAACAGGTTCATTCATGTTCCTGAGGCCCTTCGTCAAGTATTTGATAGCGTATACGTGTTGCCGTAGCAATTTGCAGGGGTTAAATGATTGTCTTGGGGAGAGCAATAAAGAAAACAGTACAGATCCCGCAGGGTTATTTTGTTTTCCCCTAATGACAGGCAATAGATCCTAGCAGAAGGAGCAGATTCCTATTTTTCCATGCGATGTGAAATCCCATTATAGAATTTTAAATTACCAGTGATATTTCACTGGAGCTTGAGCTAGTACTAACCAGCTTACCTCTTGAATATATATATACTTCTTGAATTTATATTAGCAAGTCTGTCTTGTAATTTTGCCCTGCTGGGTGAAAGGAACCCAAAAGGACTGTTTGCTAGCTCTAGCAGAAATAAAAATGGGGATTCAAATTTCAAAACTAGAATTACTTTGCCCCTCTTCTGTAGATCAGAATGAGGAGAGCTGCAAGAGAGGGCCAAGGGGGAAATTTATTCCTTTTTTTTCATTTTACTTCCACTAAGAGTTTGATATCGCGGAACATTGGTCCCCTTTCAGTAAATTATTTCAGTTAGCTGATTTTTTTCTCTTTCCCTCAAAAATTTGTATCGTTTTTTAAAGTTTGCATTTATTCAGCACCATCTAGTGGACCGAATGCTATTTTAATTTTGAAAGCAGCCGGTCTTTTGTGGGCTATATAGCAAATTGGAGATCGTGGTCTTCAGCTTGCGTGTCGGCCTCTCTGCCTTGCTGCGCAGCGTCTTCCAGGCAGGAAGACACACACACACAGAGCCCTTTTTATAGCCTTGAACTAAATCATGGGTAGCATGCTGGAATTTAAGAAAACACTAAAATGGTTTCCTTTTTTTTCTCTCTTTCTCCTCTAGCTCTGGGATTGTACACAGTAAATGCGGTATACGGAGATACTATTATTATACCTTGTCGTCTAGAAGTACCAGATGGTCTTATGTTTGGAAAGTGGAAATACGTAAGTACAGCTTCCCTTGACTGCCCTTAATTCATAAGAAGATACATATTTTAGTGTGTGTAAGACTGCAAGATGCCAACCTAGAGAATTTCTGCCAAGTAAAAGATACTTATTTCTATGTAAGACTGCAAGATTACCATCTGTAGAATTTGTGCCAAGTATAGATTAGCAGTACGAGGCATTAATCTCATTGTTCAAGACATAATTATTCAGGGCTTGTCTGCCAACCAGCATTTGAAATTTGGCACGTTACCCAGTAGCATCTCCCTAGTTTGACAGAGCCACCCTGTACACCCCAACAATTTTTTAGCAGGCTGCCTGAAGCAGAGAGTGCTTCAGCCCTGGCAAAACTTCATCCCCACGTTTGGTTGATCTGACTCAATCCAGTTTTGCACCCCAGTGTATTTTATGCACAGTGAAGAGCGCAAAGCCCAGTTTAGTAGAGTCCTGGAGGTTTCTCTGCTGTCCCTGGCATGCAGGGAACAGAGGGACACCACACATGTGCCACGGGTGCGATGGTGACTTCAGTTAGCTTGTAGCAGAGATGCCACAGAATGCCCTTGTCCTGCATGGATGGCCAAAAGGAGAGTAGGTAGGTCAAGGTCTCTAAAACACTGGGAGCATACATGGGGGAAAAAAAGAACACAGCAGGACACTAGGAGAGCTTCTCCCCCTTGCGCTTCTCAGGCTGAGACTAGAGAAGGTGTTTTTCCCACTTCTGTGAAGTTAATTTAAATCTCATTTTAAGCTCAAACCAAAGTGTTACATCAGTAAGAGGTAATTTGAGGGCTGGCAGGGCCATTTGCACAGGAGTGACTGCATAGCAGAATTTCTGCTCCGGCAGTGGGTTTGGGCTTTAAGATTATGTAGTTTTCCTTCTCTTTCAAAATGGCATCCCTGGTCCATTTTAAAGCAGAAATATCTACCCCTGCAGTTGCTCTTCCCCTCGTACCTGAGGGTTCTTTGCAGGCCTCACACATGGAAGAGTCCCTGCTCCACAAATATGTTTTGAGGACCCCATGGAAAACGTTTCTGTAAAATGGAGGGCAAAATTATTTCATTTTGTATTTCATTCAGAAGATTCAAGGCCTACATTTTACAGTGAGTTTTTTGGTGTATTGACTTTTCTTAGAAAGACGGACGTGGATCTCTATGAAGACGTAAGACTATTGTGAGAAAAAGAAATCCATTTTCTTTTTCCAGTGGATTTGGTTTGTTCATCTCAAGACAAGTGCTAGTCAATAAATGGAGACATTATGACTTGTTATAACAAGTGTTACAAGTGTGCGTACTTCACAGATAACATCAACCATGATAATAAAAGACCACAAAACATTGTGTGCAAAAAAAAAGTCTGCAGAGTTGCACTTGTGGGAAATTTTTTGACACAGTCCATAGAGTCAAGTGGAATTCTCCAGGCTGCTCCCTCTGTGGCAGCACAGGTTATTGGGAGGACGTTGTTTCCTTGTTTGCTTTTTTGTTTGTTTGTTTTAGATAAGGTTGCTATTTCACTGAACAGTAGAATAAATGCTGTCTAGGGGGAGTAGCTCTTCTAGTGCCCCATTCACACTTGGAAGCATTGAGAGTTAAGAGCTGATCTGCACTCAGCAGCCAACTTCTGAAACAGCCCCCTGGCTGATGGGCATTTAAAATAATCCAGGTACGGCTTTAAACGTGGGAAAGGGAGAAAATTTGTAAAGGAGTGTGTTGATGTCTCCTGCTTTCTGCCTTGACTCTGACACCACGTGTCCTTTGTCACAGCATCGTCATACGTCTGCAGGCTCTATAGTCAAGACTGTGCAGGAAACATGACGAGTGTCAGTGCCTTCAGATGCCTTCAGATACAGTGGATAAAAGCTAATAACCTCTTCCAACCCTCAGCACGATACTGAACAAAAGATGGATTCAACTTTTCACCTCGTCACCCTTAGAGGGGGACAGTGTCCGTCCCTTTTCTATGTGTGAGGGGGAGAAATTGAATCCACCAAACTCCCTGTAACTTTGTCTTTCATAAAAACGAATGTTTGATATGACAAGTTTGTGCAAGACTCTTTTTTGTATTCTTTCTTTGGATAGCAACTGCATACTGATGTAAGGAGGATGTGTGGAAAATGATATGTTGCATATTATATCTTGAGATGCATAAATAATAATATTTGTATGTATATTCCCATGCTGCAAGCTTTTGGGTCTTTTAGAAACAAACAAAAGAAGCTAATTTAGAATAAAATAGGCAGTTATGCCTGATTAAGTCCTGCTTTTGGAATGAATTCTGAATATCCCAGACACACAATATGAATATGTAAAACAACTGTCAAAAAAAGGAAACAGAAGCTTTTGAGCCTAGCTCGTGAATGCCTGTTTCAAATACGGTTTCATATACACAGAAGTCAGGTGGTGCAGAAACACCAGCCTTGATCAGAAAGCCCTATCCTTTCTTGAGATTGAGCCAAAGGCTTGAAATTATTTCTAGTAATGATATTCTGGGTGTTTACCACAGCAGTCTTAAACTAGCCCTTATATAACACTGTTTTTTTGCTGTCTGTAAAGCAGAAATTAATGGGGAGAAAAGTAGTCTCATGGAGTTTTCAGATTCTTAAAATTATTTTTTTGCACCATTTGCAGATATTGAAGCACTTACGGAGTGAGTGCTTGTGAAAAATGGAGGTGTTTATCCTTTTATTACAGGAAATGCCAAATGGATCTCCAGTATTTATTGCCTTCAGATCATCAACAAAAAAAAGCGTACAGTATGATGATGTACCAGACTACAAAGACAGGTTGTCTCTCTCTGAAAACTATACGTTATCCATCAAGAATGCAAAAATCAGTGATGAGAAGAAATTTGTGTGTATGCTAGTAACTGAAGATGATGTTTCTGAAGCGCCAACGATAGTCAAAGTGTTCAGTGAGTAAAACTAATTGTCACTACCATTAACAGTCACCGTACCTGAATCTTAATTCAAGGAAACTTTTGTTTAAAGGAAAGATTAAAGCCAAGAAAGTAACTTTTGCTGTGTAAGTTACTGAGACTAGCAGAGTTATGCAGTTTTTAAAAATGTAATCTCTTGGTAACATTTACATAACAGGACTGCCTGCACTTACAGTTTATTCATGATAAGTGCTGGCTCAAAGAGAATTTTAGGCTTTGATAATGACTCACTTATGTGATGTCATTCGGCCTTGGAAATGAAAAATGTAAAATTAGCACTGATTATTTTTCATTTGTTCTCTGAGTGATTTTTTTTCTGCAGGAGACAAGTGTTAACTGTGTGTGGCCTGATGTGCTAGGTATCAGCTTAGGCTCAGAGCAGACCCAAGGAGGTAGTGGGCAGTGCAATGAACCTGGAGCAAGAGACAGAGGCTGGAAAACAAGCTGCTAACCCAGGGTGCATGGTGGGTTCCCTGCTGAGCTGACAGGAGTACCCTCCTCTGCAGTCCTGCTTTAAAGCCAGGAAAGGCTACAAGAGTTTATTAGCATTTTGACAACACTACAGATTATTGATCACAACTGAGATTTTTCATGAGTGTTGTTTACACATATAAGTTTTCTTTTTCTTTTCTTTTTTTTTTTAAAGTAAATCTCACAGAAACCTGATTTTCTGAGACTTCTTATTGAGCAGCTTTTGAAGATCCTCTCTTTTATGATTGCTGAAGTCAGATTTGAGATTCTCAAGGCATCTAGTCTATTGAGGAGCAGCAGTGTGGTATTTACACCCTCAAGCATACTCTGAGAGCTCATTACAGTGGGTAATTTTGGTCTTGAAAAAGTTCTCCAGGGTCCCAGAGACAGCAGTTACATCTATATTGGCAGCTTAGTTGCCGTGAGATAGGACCCATGGAGCAAAACAGTCAGTGCTCAGGAGCCAGTATATCTGCATTACTCGTTTCAGGGGCTTTTACTTTGAACTGCATCTAGACTGGCCCCATGTACCAAATGAGTGTTGGTGGGAAGCATTAGGTGGATTTCTGAAGCACATCTTTTTGGGTTTAGTTTCATCCCAGAGGACTGCTTTGCAATGTAAACCAAGGCACTGTGAGTCACAGTCCAGCTCTGGGCTCAGATATAAGAGTGGACAAACAGGGGCTCTTCCAGGTGGCATTTCAGAGCAGAAGTACAATCCTTGATTCACTCCATAAGGAAGTCTCTTCCTCCTTTTATGGACTTTAGTGGGGCACAGGCGTGCTGAGCTAAAGTTAGATTTTGTGAATTTGTGATTACTGCTCTGTATGGCTGGATATCTTTACCAGCTTCGGATTTATATATTGCTTTCTTCAGACTTCGTTGCTCTCCATATGCAGATTTACACACTCAAAGTAGATGTCTAGTGTCAGAAAACGCTGCTTGCAGGGATAGGCAGCTTCAAACATTCAAACTTTCAAACTTTCGCTTGAAAACCATAAATATATTTTAGACAGGCAGTCTTAAAGAGCTCTTTCAGGGAGAAGGTGTTAGGGATTCTGCAGCATTGCTTTGGCAGGAGTCTGTCAGTGGCATAAATCAGTTTGAAGGTAGATGAGGAGTCGACACTAATTCCTTTCCCTCATTTTACTTTGGATTTGACTGCAAGAACAATTGAATTAATGACAATGGGGACAATTGTGCTCAGAGCACGCATGGTAAACACAGTGCTCCAGAGGAATGATAAAGAATTATCATGTTTACTTATCGCACAGCAGTAAATATGGAGATGAGACTATAGTATATGGGGAACGAAATACTAACTGCTTGAATTAGTGTATGCTGAACTAAATATCAACTCAGTGCTAATTCAGCCGTGGAGCACAGCTTGTATGTTTTATAGCATGCATTAATGCTAATAGAGAAAGCTTCTGTTTACTAAGAGAAACAAGAAGAGAAAATGCCACATATGTAATGTGGCTGACTTAACTCTTCAAGAAAAAATTACCTTTGTAGTTTTTCATTTTGAGTTCATATGTTTGAGGTTCCGGAAATAGATTTTTCACATTCAACTTACTTAAATTTCCCTGATTTTGTGGATTTTTTTTCCACTATACTCGTTTGCTTGGTTTATTAATTAGAAAGCATTTCGGGGTAGCTCGCAAGCCTCATTTATTTAACCAGTGGAGTTTCTGGTCTCAGATCAGTCAAGTAGTTTCACTACTGACTAGCTCAGGACCAGCGCGCCCACGTGGCTCCTTGCACATGTGCCACCTGCGAGCTGCACTCACTGGATCACTAGAACAAGCTCTCCCAGCTTTCCAGATGGGTCTTGTCAAATGCCAAATACAGCCTTTTGCAGGGCATGGGACTTGACAGCCACAGTTTCTGAAGGAGCAGCTGGTGGGCTCTCAACCAGAGTATCCCCAAGAGCAGAAGCCACAAGAAGCTCCAGAAGGTCCCAAGTTGTTCCCCACATCCTCACTCGCAGGGAGGCCACGCAGACATGTCCAGAGCATGGAGCAGGCCACCATGGAGAAGCCCTGGGGGCCAGAATTGATGAAAGGAAGGAGATTTGGACGCTTGAGTTCAGCAGCTGGTGACAGTGATCAGAAACTCACTATGCCTGTTTATGGGAGCAGAAAATCTGCACTGGAAGGCCCATTAATGGTCTGGGGAAACCTAGTTTGCTTGAATTGACGTAAAAATGTTTTGTCCATGACTGGTTCTTACAGAAATTAGGTTAGCCTTTTTGCTTTAAAGCTAGCCAAAGAGAAATAAAGGTGCCCATATCTTAAAAAATGAACACCACTTTGTTAGCCCTTTGAAGACATGGCAATGGTTCTGATGTAGACCTTTGACTGATTCCTTTGTTTGTTTATTTATTTATTTATTTGCCAAAGGCAAGTTGTTTGGGAGAGTCAGTAGCTTCTTCCCTTGCCTTTTTGATCTGTTTGTGCCGTGGTGCTCCGGCCCAGCCTGCCAAGCACGGGCGGCATGCACGGCACGATGGTCCAGCGTCCTGGTGCAGCAGCGCAGGGCTTGTCTGGGACAAGATCATAGCGTGACTTCTTAGGAAGCCTGATTTGGGAAAAAGGTGCTGTAAGCTGGCATGGTTCAGGGAGGATCAGCCTGGGAAGGTGTGGAATAGATATACTTAGTTAAACAGTACATGAGAATGTGGAGACTTCGTTTGGCTCTCTGTTTTTTTCCTTTCTTCCTTCTTACCCTTCACCCCTTATTTTAAACTTGAAGCCAAACCAGTTCCTTTTGGAGATAGAAATTTGCATTCCGGGCTTCAGGCCAAACTGAATTTTAACAGGCAAGTTACATAGTCTCTAGAAAATAGTGTTTTATGAGGGAAACACTGATAGATCCTCCACTTTGGCAAGCTAAAGGGTCCATCTACCATTACACAAAAGTAAACAGGAAGACATATTGGCGCTGAAGAAAAAGTTTATTTTTTTAAAGAGAGGCATAGCCAACTCAAAATCAGTTGAAGTACCTCACTTTCCTCTGCCAGCCACATTTCATAAATGTAACATTAGCAGCTATGAAAATAAACATTAGAAGAATGGTTAGTTGGTTAGTTTGGATTTGTGCAGGGAAAATGTGACAGTTCAGCTACAGTGCTATCAGCGTTAAAGCTGTTTTTTGTTATTTTTAGTACCACTGGTTCTTCCTCCAGCATCTGATCAGAGAGATCAGACAGGTTCACTCCTCCCAAGTGCTGAATTAGTCTGCTCGGCTAGAACATATTTTGCCAGTATGCATAAGATTAAGTATGGAAATTATGATACGTTTAATTTTTCTTTCACTTTCACCTTCTGCCCATTTCCTAATATTTAGGTAGAATTAACTCCTCTTTTTTTTCCTTAACTAGCAAAGTACAGGAGAGACTGTATCAGGCCTGACTGTTCTGTTTAGCCGCAGAGTCCGTTTTGCTGCATCAGAGTGGGTCTTGCTTTTCAAAAAACTGTGCTCCTTTTACTAGTGCTTCTATCCCGTTTGTGTTTCAGAACAACCGTCTCAACCCGAGATCTTACATCAAGCAGACTTCTTGGAAACAGAGAAGCTAAAAATGGTAAGAGCGGCATGTTCTCCTCCAAGCCTTGTACCCCAGGGCTGCCTGAAGCCCCTGAGCAGCTCAGACTACGAGTTGGGATGGCCCCAGGCTAAGAGAAGGGTGCGTGGGTGCATCTCTGTGCATTTGTGTGTGTGTCTGGGGAGAGACTGAGCTCTGTGCCAGGCCTGGCAGGGAGTAGCTCCCCTTGGCAGCATCACTTAGACCTTGCCCCAGGTGCAAGCAGAGGCCGTCCTGACCTCAGACCCACCACCTGGCCCTCTTCCCAGTGGTACCCAAGCATCAGTCATGCAATTCTTAAATGTTTTGGGTTTGGCATTTGAGCTTCCTAGAAATTTTAGCCCAGCAAGCATAAATTCTTCTAATACCTACTGATTTCTGTATGTTCGGCAGCTCGGGGAATGTGTTGCAAGAGATAGTTATCCAGAAGGCAATGTTACATGGTACAGAAACGGGAAAGTTTTGCAGCCTGTGGAAGAAGGTATGTTTCAGTATTGGACAATATCCCTGAATCTATAGATAGATGTATGTGTGAATAATTCTGTTGATGATAGGAGTTTAGTCTAAAATATCATTCTTTTGAGGAAAACTGCTGATGCACGATGTGAAACTTGAAAGAAGCTTCTAGGCCTTTTGGAGCACCCAAGCCACACCACATACTCTCTCCTGAATATCCTGGTCTAGCTTTAAAAAAAAAAAAAAAACACTGCAGGGAAGAAGGGTTGCTTTTGATGGTGGTATTGCAAGGTACTTTCTTGAACCTCTGTAATGTAGCTACTTGGACACCTTTATCTAATTTCTCACTTCTTATTAGGTATTAAATATCTCAATTTTGTTCCTGTTCAAGAGCGTGTTTTGGATTCCACAGGTCATTCTGCTGGAATTTATTCTCCAGGAGATTTAGGAATATCACTTTTTTCTTCCATCTCAAATTTGATTTTGTTAGCTTTGTTTTAACTTCTATAAAATAGGTAACGTCTGTGAAATTATGTTATAAATGTGGTTTTCAGTTCTTTTTAAATGTGGTTTTCGGTTCTTCTTGCCAGCATTTATAAGGCATTCTGCCTTTACAAAGTACGCTGCGATTTGTGTTGAAGGAAAAACAGTCTGCAAATAGATTTTTGTTTTGATATAAAATCAGTGTGTTAGGGATAGGTGGTAGATAAAACGTTCCTGGTTTATGTTAGTGACAGTCCTGGCGCTGTTTGGGAGTTGTCACGTTGCTTGCCTGTCTGCAGGCTGCTAGCAAGTAGGGAGTGGGCAAGCATCATGTATCTACAGTAGGGAAAAAAAGGTGGCAAATTCTAGTTGTGTGACACTGAAACAATATTTGCTTTACAGTTGTGGTCATAAATTTGCAAAAGATTGTGGACAAATCAACTGGACTCTTCACCATGACATCATCTCTCCAGTACATGCCAACAAAGGAAGATGCAAATGCGAAGTTTGCTTGCACGGTGACATATTATGGACCGTCTGGACAGAAAACAATTCAGTCTGAACCAGTAGTCTTTGACGTTCACTGTAAGTTATTAAAAACATCTATTGCTGTATACACCTGCGGGGGAAAACAAAATCAGAGACAGTTTATAAAATTACAGGAACATTGCTGCTATTGGGGGTGATTTTTTTCAAAGCCAGTTTGCAACAAGAAGATCCAAATACATTATTTATCTAATTTATACTTATCTTCAGACTTTCCTGAATCTGCTTTCTTGCTAGCTAACATTAGCATACTGAATATGAGCACTGCATTGACAAGAGGAAAGTAGTAACCACAGTAAGTTACAGTGAAATGGATTTTCAGGAACTTTTAACACAAGTTGAAGTGCTTGATTAGAATGGATGATGCTCTGTTAAGGATCAAAGCTGACTCCCTGGGCCTCTGAAATACACAGTGAATATACAGAGTATTTTTCAGTGCACTGAAAGGCTTTTCAGATGTGCACAAAGGACATTCAGCATCATTGGGCTAATGTTGGTGGGCTGCCTTGCCCAAAATACAGTAGTTTCTCTGCTGCCATAAAATGATGTCTTTTACATCCAAAATGTGTGTCATAATATTAGTGGACTCTATTTTTTAGTAGTGAATTTGTGTAACTAGTTATTTCCAGCTGGCCTAAGTCCCAAAGCAGCTTGCTTGCTGCATTACTGATCAACAGGGATATTATAATCCTTCTTGAGTAAAGAAGACAGGCATTTGGCAAGGATGGATCAGAGGAGGTGGTGGTAGCAGTTAAAGAGACTGGAAAAGGCGTTTCAGAGTCTTGTAAAGCTACACTTCTGTGAGATAGCAGAAGGTAGCAGCTCACACTAGAATGAAGAATTGCAGGGAGAGATGTTCAAGCCGATGTCCAGTAAATTGTTGTTAGTCTGTAATACCTCAGCTGCTAAAGAAAAACCTCTGTTTTGGGAATGCAGACATCTAGCATGACTTTAATTGAAGCCAGAGCACAAATTTAAGAGGAACAGGGTGCATGTTTTGTCTTTATGAGCAGGCCATTTCCACTGAGAAAAAGTATCAGTGAAACTGATAAAAATGCTACGCCTCCTATAGCACAGGATTCTGCTACTGCTAGTTTTTTTGCTTAATCCTGAAGGTTTTTGAAGGTACTGGAAATGCTTTGCAAAAGCCAGGCATCATCTTTTAAATGTACTGCGTACAGACAACGTAACAGAAAGGACATGAGGTATAAATCCCTTATGTCCCCCAATTTTTGTTGCTAACAAATACAGGAAGTTCTGGGTTTCATATATGCTCTGAGACCTCTGTGTAGCTGTCATTTCTCTAGAACAGTAAAATGCTAAATGGAAATAAGGAACCCAAAGTTGGTACACAATTAAGGTCAGAATATACCAAATGTGAGGCTTGTTGTATTTGCTGAAGTCAGTGTTACATGCTTGAAGTTTTCCAGCACTGGAGCTTTGAAATACATCCTCTCCGTTCTGGAAAGCTCAGTACTGTGGCTCGATGCACAGATAAATAGCTGGGTGCTGGATACTGGGTTTCTGCATCCAGCAGAATACCTATTCCCCATTACCTTGAAAGGGGAAAGTCATAAAGTTGAGGTGGCCTTGTGCATTTATTTAGATGACTAGTTGCTTCTGCTCCCCAGGTAAGGTTTGTTGAGCAACAAAAGTAGGGGATCAGTTTGACCTTTGACAACCAACAACAGTGAGAGAGATGAAGACCTCCGGAAAGGTAACCATTATCCTAGGAAAGAACAGAAAGGCCTCAAGCTTGCAGTTTCCATTAAGTTAGAGTTTTCTTTAGCGTCTGCTTTAAAATCTCATCCTTTTCTGTCGGTTGTGGAGCCCCGTGGCTGTGAATGCCTGCTGCTGCATATGGCAGCAGTTCACGAGGAGGAAGTGTAATGGCCAGGCAGGACCTCTGTTCAGACTGCTCTGCTGGTGTTGCTGCCAAGGGGTGTTGTGCTGATCCCACTTACCCCACAACTTCTATGCACTGAGCTGCGTCACCTTTTGAGGATGAGGCTTTAGCACCTTTCCGTGCTGCACAAACTCCCCATTTGCAGTCAAGAACTATCCAGTGCAAAGGAAGGGATGCAGGAGGCTGCACAGCACTGTGGATGAATCACGGCTGCACGAGTCACCTGCGCTTTCTGCTAGAGATTTAATATGTTTGCTAGCCCAACTCTTTTAATCCACATCCTCTGGTTCACAGTTTAATTAAGATGAATTCTTCCCCAGAGCTCAGCAGTATCACCATGCTGCTAATTAGCCTGGAGTGGGAGGTGGGCGCAGGCCTGATGAGAGAAGGGGCCCCCTAATCTGAACCTTGATGCGCTGCACAGGATGGTGTTACCCGGTTTCTGCAGTCCCTTCTTCCGCTCAAATGCGGCTCCAGATGCATCTGTGAGACTTGTTATTAATAGATGTCCAGAGTTTCTATAGATAGATTTCTTGACTGATGTTATTTGACAGTAACGACATGTCTTGATTTGGTTTTGTTTTTGAATTTGGTTCAGTGATCTTAATTAGCTGCCTTCTCAATTTATTTATATTTTCTCAGTCAGATGTAATGCAGATAAAAATAAATGCCAGACTCCACCTCCTAACAAATAGAAGGCTTCCTTTCGGCCTTCTTTTTTTTTTAACATTTTACATTTTTTAATATTTTGCATCTCTGAAGGAAGTTATGATACAGAAATGGGAAGTACACGCTTAACACTGCATTTTGAAGTTTTAAGAGTGTTTTCTTTTAGCTCAGGGTTGGTGCAGTATTTCATAGCCATTTGAAGTCACTGCTAACATGGTGTGAGAGAAAGAGTGAAATAGCCCCTGCAGAGTTTGGTGCTAGCCACAGATAACTGGCTTAGCTGGCAGGAGTTGTGGGCTCTGGTTTGCAGCTCTGGTGAGCAGGCAGAAGATGAGTAATTTATGTTATTTCCTGCAATTATAAGATAATTAGGCAGTTAGATAATACCTCAGGTATCTAAATTAGACTCTCACTATGTTGGGTTGCGCTCAAAATTAATCCTTGTAAAAAGATTTGTCTGCCTGACAAGCTTTCTAGTGATGCTCTGTTGCTAAAAGTGTCTTTTTATGGATAAACTCCTTCCCCTAAGAAATGAGAGCTGAGAAGCAATTCAGACTCAGTGCTGCCTCCAGCATCTGTGTCTCCTCAGAGTGCTGCCCACCGCAACCCTGGTGCCTCTGGGGTGGCAGCACTTAGCAGGCTGAGGAGCTGCCCCTCGTGCTCCCCTCCCAAAGAGGGAGAGGGGAGAGAGACCTCACCAAACTGCTCCTGCTCAGCAGCGCAAGCCGGGGAGCAAGCTGCTGAGCACTGCCTTAGCACGAGTAGAGGAGGATGGTCGTGTCTGCCTCAGGAGGGCGACCAGTTTGCTTTAGAGAATGATTTAGATAGTCTTTTGCCATTTACTTTTGAGGAGATGTATATCATTATTTTTTTTTTCAATTTATATTTTAAAATAAAAACATTGTGCATGGTTGATTGCAGCAGGCACAATGATAAAGTACTCCTGTGGGAAAAATTGGTGGTTTGCAAGGGTGTCATTCTTATTTAACTGCCTTCATTTCTGATCCTGTCCTGTTTGTCTCTGTGGGGAAAACTCTTCCAAATTACAGCCTTCAAGTTTTCCTCAGGATAATTCATCCCTCTGCAGCTGTGAGAGAAAGCTTAGCGACTGCAGCAGAGGCCTGGCCAGGCTTTACATGCTGTCCCTTGTTGGGGGGGGCAGCGACCCTCATGGTCAGCACCTGCCTGCTCCCTCCTGCGGCTTTACATCCCGCTCCTTTGTCGCGTGGGTTTTTTGGTGTCTGATAAGGTGCCCTGCACTCCGTCCTAGTGCAAGCTTAGCAGCACTGGGGGATTTTACTCACTCATTGAAATTAAAACATGGAGAGTTAGCTGTCCAGATTATTTCTTTTACTTTCACCCACTTTGTTTTTGAAAAATTAAATCTGAGCTTCTATTTAGGAAGAACAGCATGCATTAAAGTATACTCCTCTTCTTGAAAGAAATGACTGCAGTAAAATATAAGTTATAGTTAAAGTTCACTGAACATGACAGAAGTATGTTACATTTACGGTTTTGTTGACTGCATTAAGAGGCCTATTATGTTCACCAAATTCATCTTTTTGAAAGCCAGTAGTGATCAGCATATAGAATAGCCCTAGCAGAGTTCCTCAGTTCCTATTTCTTTTTAATGCAAGAATATTATTATCTAATGTTAATGAAAGGTGCTGAGGACTTCAGTTGTTTTTCTGATTGCTGCAATCATCTAAACAGCAAGCTTCACAGAGGACAAGTTAATCCCTCATAATGAAGTCACACTGTGAAATTGTCCTTACTGATCAAAGTTTTTTGTTTTTAAACACACAAAATAGTTGTCATTATTCCTGTTTCAGTTATAGGTACTTTGGTGAAGAAAAATGGATTTTTATATAATAAGACTTCTTTGCAGTTTTTTGATTGGGAGACATTTGGAAAGTGTGATTAACTTAAAAGTTCTGCTATAAAATATCTACACATGGGCATACCTTCACCTGCTTCATGATAAAGTTGTGTGCCCTTTGGGCATGAATATTTTATGGCCAACGTTACTGTGATTTTTTTTTTTTTTTTGCAAAGGCTGTTAAACCTGAATGTTATTTTCACAGATCCAACAGAGAAGGTGACTATCCAAGTGCTGCCACAGAGTCGCACCATTAAAGAAGGTGATAACATCACTCTGAAGTGCTCAGGGAACGGTAACCCTCCTCCACAGGAGTTCCTGTTCTACGTTCCCGTAAGTTTTGCCTCACAGTTACTGCTTCCTGAAATAGTCTGCCTCGTCCCTTCCTATAGATGTTGCCATCATGATATAATGAAAGAAAAACGAAATTTGTTGGGACTAAAATGGAAGTAGCTGTTGGCGTTTACCTCAAACTCTTGCAGGTTGCTTCACCTAAGTTAGCAAAGTGTTCTTAGGTAAATGTTCCCTGTCTCCCCACCCTTAAAACTTTTAGGGGGTTAGGCCTGCTAAAATTATTAGTCTTCTTTTCTCATCATTGTATATTTTGAGGAAAAAAAGTAGTTTTGAGAAGTTAGCACCTTAGATGAAATCATTTCATCTGTTGTCAATAAACAGACTAAGAGCCAGCAGTCAAAGTATAGGAAATCGTCAGCCATTTTCTTGGATCTTCACAGATGAATTTTTGTGCAATTTTTGTTTACGTAAGTTTTATGGCACGCGGACACAAACAAGAACTAGCGTGTCAGCACAGCAACCAAGTGTAGAACAAATCTGCTAACTACATGAGAATAAAGAAAATGAAAAACAAATCATTAGCCTTTCTATGATTGCTGTAATCTACAGCCAGATTTTCTAAGATTCCTACGTTCTTCCCATGCCCTTCCTCTCTGTCTCATAGATTAGATCGATTTTTGTTCTACTGCAGTAATGATCCTGAGCTGATTTTCAGACAAGGCAGAAGAGGCAGCATGCTCTCAAGTGTTCTTAAAACACCATGTAGCTCTGCAAATATAACCTCATCTATTTTGGACTCCTGGCATCTTTGAATGTTTGAAGACTAGAAAGGGATAATAAAAGCTGAAGTCGTCTTACCTCCAGTTGGCATTTAGGTTCAGCAAGAGCAGAACTGAGGCTTCCAATCAAATGTCCCTTAAATTAAAGCAATTCCAAGAATTCCCTGTGTGCTGGGAGGCAGCACATGGTATCTTTTCTTTCTCCATGATCACCCTGAGAGAGCTGAATGTCCCTGTTTGTCTCTCTGCTGCCTGGAATTAATTCTTTCACTCAAGGGGAGCTGGAGTTACTCGTTTTTTGGCAAGACACACGGCCATTATGACAGGCATGGAAACTGCCCTTCTGGGTTCAGAGATATGTACTGGAGCTTCATTCTACAGTTGTTTCAAAAGCTGGCCTAAGCAAGTCAGTCTGGTACTTGTAATCAGGTGAGAACTGAAAAGCTGCAAAGTAACATTTTGACTAGCTCCAAACACAGTTTCTGTAGATATCTGTCTGTAGGGTAGTGATACACTCTAAAAGGCTCCTATCCTGATGTGGCTTGAACGAGGCTTGCTTAGGCTATGTAAAAATGTGGAATGCACTTCATGACTCCTCCTAAATGAAATGTATCCTTTCTAGATACATTTAGCTATAGAAGCACAATTTCTTTTGCTAGGGTCGTTTCTCTTAACACCTTATAAGTAAGTAGACTGTTTCAGACTTCTGTTGTCTTGTCATCATCTTCCTGTTAAAGTTGTAGGCTCTCTATTTTAATAATAGTTTTAATAGTAATTTTCTTCTTAAAACAAGATTGGTCATGCAATTCAAAGAGCAGATTTTTAATCACTGGATTGGCTTCTAAAACCATGCAGTCAAGCAGAAAATAAACCTTAATATTTTTAGTGGAAGACTGGACTTCAGTGATGCTAAATCTATATGTATTTTGTATGCTAAATCTATCTGTGTTTATAGAATTTCAGGATCCTTTTAATTCCATAATCCTCAGTAAAAATAAATGTTTTTAAAACAGGCTTGTATACAACAAATATTTTGCTTTCCATCAACAGGGAGAAACAGAAGGCATTAGGAGCTCAGATACTTACGTAATGACGGATGTGAGACGAAATGCAACAGGAGAATACAAGTGCTCCCTGATGGACAAAAGCATGATGGACTCAACCACCATCACTGTACACTGTAAGTCGCTGCACTAGTAATGATACAAACCTCTCTCTGCTTTACGTGGGGGTACTGTCAAGTTAACTTAGGGGAGGAGAGTGGTGCAACTTGTGTTAAGTCCCGTTTTCTTTTTTGTTGTTGTTTTTATTATTTTAAGGTGTTTACAATTTTCTCATTTCATTGGCTTAGTTACAGATTCACTTTATGAAACCTGTGTATAGTGTATGATACAGCTGCACTGTCATGCATTGTGTATATTCAGATGCTTTATAAGTACCAGCTCTGTGAACACACATAGCAAACAGTTCTGTTCCAAACCTGCCTTTGAACATACAGGTTGCCCCCAGTGGTATCACTCAAGGTCCTTCTTCAAAGTCAAATTCACATTAGTCTAAAATCACAGAATCACAGAATCACCTTTCATCTTATCTCAGTGAAGTTAGCATATAAGGAATTCAGAAAAGAGACTTAGAAATTTATAATATTCACATAGCTGAATATATCATTTTTTAGCCCTTCCCAGAATCATAGGACTGTGGAGCTCGGTAAAGTTCCTTTAGCTGGATACTCCCACTCCATAACTGTTGCTTTTAATCTTCCTTTATGAGAGAAAAAGAGCAGGAACACTTTTAAACTTGGAAATCCTATCACTAGCTGTGAAATGAGACTCAGCTCAATTGTGATAATTTTCCGTGAAAGCACTGATGGTCTCTAGTCTTCTCAGTAGCAGAAATACCTTTAATAGTTTATAAATTCAGAGGGACATGTGTAAATACTCCCACAGTACATTCTTTTACATAAAAAGAAACTTCATATAGAAAAATACACAGCTCTAGACAAAAATAATAGACGTCCAAATGGATTTTTCCTCTTCCTGTTGATGTCAGAGTTCACCGTTTGCCTACTTCAAAAAAGAGTTATATCTGACTATATTGCCTTTTAGTTTTGTCTTACTGTCTGCTTGTCTTACTCTACGTTGTCATGTGTTTCGCGCCCTAATAGAAATTTGATGATTTCTACTGTGGCATATTTTTATTAGTTTATATTGCTATAATGTTTGTATATTTTTGTGTTTTTTTTCTAAATTTATTTCCTGGTAAGATGAAACATATATAGAATATATGAATAATGACGTGTTTTATTTAATGAACAGTTTGTATTTAATAAGGCCATCTACAACTTTACTTCCTATTCCCTCAGCCAAAGATCAGGGTAGGTTAAATCTGGAGAGAGATCTCTAGTGCTACAGCTCTGCAAAAAGCTGTGCAGTGCCAAAGGTAGCTTGGGGGTCTTCACATAGTGCCTTGGTGCAAAGACCTTGTCAGTATTTTTGCTGTGGTATCGAACAACCCCTTTATTTGTTCAAAGTGGATTGCATGACTACTTAGACTGCCACAAGTAGACACTCTAAAGAATGACTTCTTCAAATCTAGGTTATTTATAACAAGCCAGTTTTCATCTGTGCTATTTTATGTGCATGTCAGAAGAGTTTTACCGTACAAGAGAATCATGTATTTTCTTGACAGAGGTCTTTCCAGTGCTGGCAGCTAGCTAGGGTAGCTACTCAGAAGGCATCGAAAGCAGCTAGCATCCTGCCACCTTACTCCAGGCTTTGTTTTTCCCTTGTACAAGCCCCTCCAACCTCAGTAAAATCTTTTCCTATGCGAGGTGCAGTGGCCTGCAATACTTCTGTGATTCCTGAATGCCCTAAAAGTTGCAGCTGTGAGACAGAATCGATCTTAAAGGTACTTTGGTGGTTTGCCTTGTGCTGCTTTCAAGCATTTCTGTAGCAAGTCCTGTTGAAAGGAAAGCTCTTCTGAAAAAGTCTTAAAATCAAAAATACAAAATCCAAAACTGATTTATAATACTCTCTTCCTTCTTTCTACCATTTTCTTTCACATGAATTTGTTAGCATACTCCAGGAATTGTTAGTATTTTCATCTTTTAATATACTTTTTTGGTGTTAGATTAGAGTAATTATGCCTTCCTGCTATTTTTCCCTTGAAATAAAACTCCTGATGAATCCTACTATCTTTCTTTGTACAATTTGAAATTGAATTCTGTATTGGTGAATCTTACCCTCTTTGGCTCTACTACTTACATTTCCATAGATGGATGAGCATTCCTGTCTGTGATGTTACACTGGAAAAGCTTCATTCTGAGCTCAGGACTTTTTATTTCCATACTTCTGATCTTAGCATTTCAGATTTTTTATTTTCATGAAAAATGGGCAATATAATAATTCTTGTTTCCAATTCTTGTTTCTAAATTTCTAAGAATTTTTGTTCTATATCAGTCAACTAGGGCACTGCATACTAAAGTAGTTACTTCCACCCATAGTCATTTTTCTTTAGCTCTTACTAGAATTGCAAAATGCCACATCAGGTAGGCCAGTGGGACTTCCTTTCTGCTAAAATGTGTGTTCCAGGTTCACAATTTGAAGATTTTAGAAGTTTATCCTTTCTGTTTCTGCATAGATATTTCTGATATTTCTGTTTTCTTGCACTACAGGCATATTGCAAATATAGGAGAAGTCATGTTTTGAATCACATGTGGAAAAAGAATCTATTCTCAATAGACTAGGAGAAGACTCTGGGGGCTGATGCTATACTGGGAGTGCTGAGATAACATGCAAGTGCTGTGCGGTTTTCCCAAGTGTAGCACAGTGTCCCATCTGAGACTTCTTTAAAGCCCCAGAGACAGACCTACCCATGCAATAGAGCTTATAAACCCACACATTAGAAATATTTGTTCTGCCTTTCCCCACTTTAATTCCATACCACTCACATATGATAAGGTAATAGAGGCAGAACACACTTCTTGCCTCTTCCCTGTACCACTTGGTATGCAAAGATAGCACTGAAGTCAATGGGAGGCTTCAAGTGAGCCCACACTAAGAACTGACATATATTGAAAATGGTGCCTAATGAGAAGTTTATTTTCAAAGAAAGTTTCAAAGCCAAACCCATAAATGTACGGAAAGTTCTTGCAAGCGAGTTTTTCTTTAAAGCACTAAGAAGCTGAATTTTGACAGTCTTCTGTATGCAAGAATTATTTTCCCTTCATACTTCTGTACCCAGCACAGATTACTTACTAATGAAGCATGTAAGTTGAGAAGTAAAAGTATCTATATCACATTTCTTTGTGGACCCTACAGATAAACTGGCAGAATATTAATCCAAATCAAATTGCTCTATGGAGACTTCCTAGAGGGAATCCAATGCTAAACAGAGGCTTAATTCTATACTTGCCTCATAAATCACCTCACAAATTCTGCTCTGAGCTATGCAGTTAGTCTTGCATATTACAAATTTGTCTGAACTTCTGTAATAACCTACAGCTCTGTGCAAGAGGGACTGCAGTCTCAGTTCTACCACCAAAAGCGAGGGGCACGGCCAAGTTACCTAGGAAGAGACGGGATTGAAGGATTGCTCTGGGCTGAGTGTCAGTCTTGTCAGAGATGAAGGGCAAAAATTTAATGAGTTCCTGCTTCCTGTGATGTGTGTGACGGGAATTCCTCTTGAGTGCTCTTCTGTGATCTCCTGAGTTTGAGGTGTTAGCCTGCTTCAAAGAAATAAAGGCTTAAGCAGATGTTGAGAGAGTGTCACTCCAAGAAAACAATCTTTAGCTTTTTCATCCACCTCCCCTCTACCGTGGTAGTACGTATTCAGGAATAACAGAGCAGAAAGGAAAACATCCTGTGAGCCGTCCAGTAAAGTACACAAAAATCTTCACCAAGTCGTTTTTCTACTTGTGGAAGAAATGGTAAGTAAGTTTGCTAGTTTGGGGAGGCAGGGGAAGGAGGAGCAAGACATCTTCTTTATATAGAGAAGAAAAAAACAAACAAACAAAAAAAAAAGCTGTTTTCTCTCTTTGATTAGATCTTTACTCGTCCATAGGTACAGTTTTTGTGATCTTGTGAGTCAAGGCCTTAGACTTGTCATACTGGTATTAGTGCAAATGATAGTAGTAGAGGAAGGACCTAGGTTTCTCCCTACAATCCTGCAGAGGTTCCAGGGCAGCTGCTGAATGAAGCTGCAGCCAAGCTGGCTGTTTTATTTAAGGGAAACTCATAGTTTTCCTTCCCCTCTCCCAAGCATGGTTTTGCCTCAGGCTTTTTGTGGCTCTGCTTGAAAGCTAGCAGAATGATTTGAAGCCCATTTGCAGCAGGTACTGTGCTCACCATGAAACCACAGGTGCTTGCCACTCCAGCTGCTCCTTCCTTGTGTGTGTACATCTGCAAGTGGCACCTTGGCTTTCGAGACGGAGCACTGTGTGCTTTGGCAAGATAGAAGCAAAACAGACATTCAGCTTGGCAAACTCTGCTCTTCTTTCAGTGCAGAAGTTCTGGGAAAAAGCGAGCACTAGCCAGCCAGATCCATATGCTGGGAAGATCTAAAAGAGCGTTCCCTGCCCTTCCCAGTATTGTGTCTCACTCCGCCTGGTGCCCAACACAGTGATCACTGACTCTGTGCAATTTCCCTGGAGCCAAAATAGGTCAGGCAAAGCCTGGGCTCTGAGCTGCACAGGGATAATGAACAATGTTTTTCAAGGTTAGGAATGAGATGAAAGGAAGCCAATGGCCTCATGTGTGGCCTCCCAACCATATATTTCAGTCTAGCTTGCCCTTTCAGTCAGCAGCATGTCTTATCCACGCTCATCCTCTTCAAAAGCTTCTCCATATGCTCAGGATAAAAATGAACTTGCTTTATCAAATTTCTGAACTCCACCTTTTGTCCTCTCACCCTCTTCTTCACACTCTTCTAAGTAACCGTTTGAATTATCTGGCCCCACCTGCATGAGTCATCCCCTGAAACTACATTCCTGCCTAGCTCTTAACAACCTACCCTCAGAGCAATCTGTTCAAGCAGCAGGTAGAGCTATTTGAAGGACTCCTGCCACTTCCTGTACCTCCTTTCAGTACTACAAAGTGCAAAAAAAGGGATCCGTTTGTCTAGTGATCAGTGAAGTTTCTTTCTTACTTTTAGCGTATGCTTGCACCGAGAACATCATTGTTGTACGAGACCTATTTTAGAATAAAANCTATGCTTGCACCGAGAACATCGTTGTACGAGACCTATTTTAGAATAAAAATGATGTGATTCTGTGTAATCTCTTTTCTTCCTTACTTCTAAAATTGACTTAAATTGTATTGAAAAAAAATTTGTGAATTTAATGAGTGCAATTAGTCAGATTTCCTTTCCTTGTTAAGGCTTTGAAATGAGGCAGCATTCTGAGATAAGCCTTCTAATAAATGCTGTTCCTGTTGCAGATTTAGATTTGCAGCTTACTCCTAGCGGAGAAGTCACAAAACAGATCGGAGAGGCCCTGCCTGTGTCGTGCACAATTTCTTCCAGTAGAAACGCAACTGTGTTTTGGATAAAGGTTAGTAATTCATGTACTTTATGTAAGTATTCATCTCTTCAGATTACTGCCATTACTTCAGTGTTTTGGAAGAGATCAAGCCATTTTCATTGGACTTGATTTAAAGTATATGTTAAAATGAGTGCTGCTGCTAAATTAAGAGATACTGACTCAAGTTGATGACTAGTTACTGTAATTTTTGCATTGATTTTTCAAATGCAGATAAGTAATTTTGGATGTCTACTATAACATTTGTAAGGATTGAGTGCTTTTTAAATGGTCTATACAAGGTCCTTGAGAATCAGTTCCCAATTAGAAGGGTAGCCCCACTGCAGAAATTTGGATTTGTTAATTACTCTGAGCCACAGATTTCTGTCTCTTTTTTTTATTTATTTATTACTTCCTTTAAATGCAATGAAAGGACAAGGCAGGTTGAGAGATTAGATATTGGTGACTGGGTGTTCAGTGACTGGTAAAAAAGATCACTTACCATAGAGAGTGAGTTTAAATCAATTGTATCAACTGTATTGATAGAAAATAAAAGAAGTGGTATCCAGTAGTTGTTTTGCAACATATGTCATCTCATAAGCTTGCTTCCTAGGGATATTTTGTTGGGTATTTTGTTGGGGTATTTTTTTTGCCTATCACAGCTTGTACCAGTAGTATTTTTGGCCAGGAGGGAGGCCCGGAAGAACAGTCCCACCTTGAAATTTGATCCTGAAGAAGGATCATGGTTTAAATAAACCTTCAATAGTTTCTGTTTTTCATGCCATTATGTTACTGTCACCTTCTGAAACATAGTTGTTAAGTGGGCAGTACTTGAGCCCTACAGGTCTAATCCAGCGAAGCACATGAAGAATTCTGTTGAATTCTATTGGATTCTTCATGCTTTTCATGTAGAGATAATGTATTCTGGGCTAGAATCCATAGAGACTAATTCCTCCCTTTACCAGGACAATACCAGGATGCAAACAAGTCCATCGTTTTCAAGTCTTCAGTATCAGGATGCTGGAAACTACATCTGTGAGACTATTCTGCAGGAGGTTGAAGGGTTAAAGAAAAGCAAGACACTTAAACTTATTGTAGAAGGTAAGGGAGCAGCATAGCTACGATTTGTAATTGTCCTGTTCAGTGTTAATTTAACAAAATGGTTAATTATAATATTGTTCTTGTAGGAAAACCTCAAGTCAAAATTACAAAGAAAACCGACACAAATAAAATGTCTAAAACAATTGTCTGCCACGTGGAAGGTTTCCCCAAACCAGCAGTACAATGGACTGTTACTGGTACTGGAAGCATCCTAAACAAAGCAAGTAGCTTTCCTGTTAACTTATTCACAAAAAGATAGGTGTGAATTAAAGCCAAGGGAAATTTTCCAGATGCTGAGATTAACGGCAGTCAGTCTAGGAGAAGGTTTTGATCATGGTACCTACATGGATGATTTCTGATGATGAAGAGCTTCTGAATGTAGCAGCTGAAGACATAGAAGGTCCCCTTGACTACACGCTGAGGCTCTAGGGGAAAAGAAAATTATTGCTTCTTTTTAATAAATATTTATAATAATATTTATTATTATTATCAGAAATCTAATGTGCATTTTAAATGAGTGTACTTGCCCATTTCATATGGTTGATGTGATTGATGACTTTGCCATTGCATAATGACTTTATACATAATGATGAAGCTATACAACTTACTGTAGAAAACAGGTATTTGGTGTAGGCACTGACTGGGGAAAATGCTATGGACTATACAAGCCAGAAAACATGATGAACATGCTTACTTTAGACCTTGCACTTTTCATCCTTATTTTTGTAATTGTTTTTGTGTGGTTATACCCAGCGTTTTTCATTGGTAAGAGAAACATAACACAGTCATCCTTCAGGAGAAAAAAAAAAAAAAAAAAAAAAGAGTGCCATCATACACCAAGAAAAATACGTGGAAGATAAGGGGTCTGGAGTATTTTCATGTTGATTGCCAAATCACATATGAAGAATTGCCTCATTTTGCCTTAACAGGAGAAATAAATGAGGCATCTATACAAGCAATCAGAGCCTGGAAGTGCAATGCACAGTCCTTCTGTAAATTTTACTAATCCCATTAGGTTTTGCATTAGTCCTACGAAAATGATGTCTAGCTGTAGTCAGCAAGTTTGCAAGGTCAAAATCTGTCCATTCCCTGTAGCTATAGGGCAAGAGCTGTCTTGAAGTTATATAAATAATTGACTGTATTTTTTCTGGAGATGGTATTAATCTAAGAATGAGGCATAGCAAGTTTAAGGAGCAGCTCCGCGTCACAGTGCTGATACTGCAGGTACTACACATAGCTTGGCAAACAATACTTAAAGTAGAAATGACTGAGGAGCCTGAATGTCAGAAAGTGGAAAATTTGCAGGGATTACTCTTATTATAAGGAAGTATAAATGCAAAAGAGTGAGATTGAGAGAAATGAGAACTTAGAATCTTCTCCATATTTCCAGGAGAATTTTGTCACAATATTTAATAAATAGTCCAAAGAAACAAAAACAAATACAAAATGTGATTACATTTCTTTAAAAAAATGCCTCTTTACCAACGGTCTTGTTTACACAAGATATAATATTGGCATTACTCTGCACTTTGGCCAAAGTATTTTCTTGTAAGGTATTTTACAAGTATTCTACAAGAAAATACTTTGAAATACAATTGAGTATTTCAGAGAGAGAGAAATACTTTCAATGCTATTGAAAACACTTTCAATTGTATATTTAGTGCTGCATGCAGTATTTTCCTTGATATTTTAAATATAAGTTACTCTGTTGTTTTTAAAAGTAAAGTATGAGTTGCTAACAATTTCCTTCCAAACATTTCCAGTGCATAATACAGGTTCTTTGCAATTTCAAGGATGTTCATCTTCTGTTGTTTGTTTGTTTGTTTAAAAAAAAAATAGACAGAGGAGACCAAATACGTTAATGGAAGATTTTCCAGTAAAATTGTAATTGCACCTGAAGAGAATGTGACTTTAACTTGCATTGCAGAAAATGAATTAGAAAGGACTGTAACCTCTATGAATGTCTCTGCTAGTGAGTATCTTCTAAGACCATTTCTTTAAAGTTGATGTTTCAAATAAAGTATCTGCCTTCATCATGTAATCATGTGAAGAGTAGGACTGCATAGTGTTAAGGTCAGGCAAGAAAATCTTTCTGTTCTAAAGTCAAGCAATCAGTAAAACAGCTTGGATTAATAGTACATAGACTTTATTGGTGAGGTCTGAATGAAAGGATTTAGTCGTCTTAACTAAGCTGTCTCACATGTGCAATATATTATTTATAAAACTTGCCTTTCATTTCTTACTAAGTGATTGTCATCTGATAATCCCCAGGTTTATGGTTTATCGTTACTGGTAAGACTTGATTCAGAACAGAATTCAGCCATGCTGGATTTTAATAAATGTCCATTTTCAATGATGAAAGTTAGGGAGAAACTACTGTTTATGAAAGGGGAATGTGGAAATGCATAGTTGGAAGTGTCTATGAGGCTAATATTAAAGTTTTTTATATAAGATTATTCAGTATGATATATTATTACAGTCATAAAGCAAAGATTGCTGCTTAAAGATAAGATTGATTACCTTGCTTTTTGGCAAACGTTGCATTAAGTTTCAGTATTTCTGCCACTGCTGTAACTAGACAACTATTTTGATAAATACTGCACCCAAGAAAAGAAGGTAGTTTTCTGGTATCAACCCATTTTTTGTTTTTAATTTCATTTTAACATTTTTCATTTCAGTAAGTATTCCAGAATATGATGAGCCAGAGGATAGAAATGGTATGTATGTCTTTCCCTCCCTATCCCATTCTCTTGAGTGCCTTAGTTGAAGATGTATGTAGAGTCACTTTACACAGTGTCTCACACCTGGACTTGATGTGAAATAGCTAATGCCATGTCTGGCTAAGAATGTGAATAATTTGAAGCTTTAAATATTTTTAAGAACTATGCTTACTTTTTTTTCCCGTTCTTTTTTTTGAACATAATTTTGTAGAAATTGTGTAATGCTGAATGTTATCATAGCTCACCTGTAACTTTTCTTGTTTTCTTCAGATGACAATAGGGAAAAGGTTAATGATCAAGCAAAGCTAATAGTGGGAATTGTAGTTGGTCTTCTGTTGGCTGCTCTGGTTGCAGGCGTCATCTACTGGCTCTACGTGAAGAAATCAAAGTAAGAATTTATGGAAATTTTGATATTACATTATTCTATAAAATAATCATAAAGGGAAACCTATATTTACCTGTTTTACTTCCTGCAGCATTTCAGTAGTCTGAGTGGGGAAAATGTTACCATCAGTTGATTACATATAGGAAGTAAACCTCTACTTCTCTGTGGCATGTCCTAATGTTTAACATGACACAGAGGCTTTCAGACCTCTTACCCTGTCCAGTCACAGCCAGTGAAGCTTTGTTTCCTGAGAAGCAAGTCCCAAATCTTGCATGTAAATATTGTACCTGCTGCTTACCTGGGGGATGGCACTGCTGTGTGGTTTCATTGATGCTAGAAACAATCTTCACTTACAAGCTGAATAGTTTTTATGCTTTAAAAATGGAATCAATGTCAAAATAAGCTTAAACTGTCTCAGGATGGAGAGGTGCTTAATTCAGTTGCTCACATAGAAACTAAATCTTGTGTTGCTGAACTAGAAGCCACCATCCAAATCGCTGTGTTCTGCCATCCTCAGCATAGCACAGGATTTGCTGGCGAGACCTTGCTTTTGAGTTTACCATCGCACACACTCCCTTCAGAAACTAAGCTGATGGTGTCAGAAAGAAACCATTCCTGTCCATCCTTCTAAAGGTGGCCATTGCTATATCCATATATCCTTGTCCCCAGGGAGAACTTCAGGCCAGTTTTCCAAATAAAGAATGACCAAGTACAGAACCTCATTCAAATACTATATAGGAGAATATAAAAGAAAAAAAGAAAAAAAAAAAGAAAACTCACCACATTATTTTATGCAAAGTATATGATTCTTTGGTAAAAATTGGAAAGTAATAATAATGTTGAATTCTTCCTCCCACACTTCGTTATTCTCATAATAAATTTTTTTTGTTTGACACTGCTTTTCAAAAATGAGAAAGTTAGAGCATGGTACTGAGTGGGATTTTTTGTTTGTTTTGTTTCAAGAGGTGGTAAAGGTAAAAGGTAGGCAGAGAGGTAAAGTGTATTTTTCATGGAGCGGTGGGAGAGCTGACAAGAAACTTGGCAACTCAACTGAGAGTAGCTTATAATTTAAGATAGTGTTTTCAGATTCAAAGACAGGATATACCATATTCTAAAATTGATTCTTTTTCTTCTTTTCCTCATGCTCAGTTTCTTTTCTATAAGCTTACAGTAGAAATCAGGGTTAGGACTGATTACACGGGTTCACTGGGAACAAAACAGAATTCCTCTATAGTTAATTAATAGACTTCATACTTGTTCCACTGTGGCTGGCCTCTAAAGCATTTAATTGATGCACCATGGCTGACAGTCTTCTCAACATATATTTGAGTTGCTCTGCTACCCACCCTGCTTTCTGCATGCCATTCTGCAGGAACAAGCAGTGTGTCAGTACCTGTTCTCACAAAGTTTTCAGCACAAATTGTAGCCTAGAAGTAAAAGAAGTTGTCCTTGCAAAAAAGCACCTTATTCCTTTAGCCACAACCTGTGTCTAATCACAGGCCTCCATCTCCACACAGGCCAAGAGTTAGTAGTTATTTTTTAACTTACCCTTGAACAGTAACTCACCTAATCTCTATCCCCAAAGTGACGCCAAAGGAAAGTCTGAGAAGGCAGCAGCACAGAACTTTCCAAGTCTGCCGAGGCAAGAAAAACATTATTTTTTTCATTATTGGTGTTGTGGTTTGTATAATCCTCTATTGTCTTGTCATCCGCACTAAGTAGGAATTATACTTGTACCCTTGGAATATATTCACAATAAATCACTTGCATAGTTACACACTGCCTCACTGCCTCAGCTCCACTTGATACAAAAGCTGATTATTGCCACATTCTTTTCACCACGAGTGTTATCCCGTAAATCAAGGACTCATCTGTATTCCGCACGCTGTAGCCAGCCCCCTCTCGTGAAGCTACGTCCCTCGGCATGCCATGGCTCTCCTTCAGCTGAGCAGAAGGCCATGGACAGAGGATTTCTCCTCTGCTTCCAAAACGATAGTTTAAACTAATTTGCAGTAAATAGTATATAATTTAGCATTGCAGGTTCTTAACGGAGTTCCTCTGCCATGTCTCAGCTGAGCTATTTTGGTAGTCTCATCTTTGGTACATCCTTCATTTACAAAGCTTTCATGTTGCCAGAAACCATTCAGGGTACTTCTTAAAAAGATTTAGAAAGAAAATAATGCATCTGCTTATAATAATGCATCAGTAATAATAATAATGTAATGCCTCGAGAGCCCTGTTCTCTAGGCATGTAAGATTTGCATGAGATGGGACCTTCGTCCCATTTTTGCACACTGGGTTTGGAGGTGCACACATCTCAAGCCTCATGAGGTTAGACCAAGGTGAAGCTGATTTAAAGTGGAGTGAAGGAAAATTCAGCCGGCAAATTTGAAGTTGTAGCAGCAGCAGCCTTAAGGCTGCGCATGCTCAGGGCGCATCGCACTGTCAGAGTTGTTCCTCAGTGCCAGTAACCAGGAGTGTTACTAGATGGTCTCATTGCAGCTGAAATCGGACTCTTGAAGCACAGCAGTTAGTTATGTTTGCTGATACTTTATAGGAAATTAACATACGATACCAAATGTGGCAGGTCAAGTATGTAGAAAGCGCGCTCGGTATTTTGTACAAGAGCCAACACTTGCATTATTTCGTATGCAGTTGCTATCTTCAGAGAAGACCAAGCTACAAACATCCCTGAAAGTGTCAGTTAATGCCACATCTTGTATAAAAATGGCACATATTTAATGCAAAAACAGCTAGATTTAATGCAAAATCATTGGAATATTCTTCTAATCTCTGGGCCCTTTTTCTGCTGATGATTTGAAAATAATTGGAAGAGGTGGAATTCAAGATGGGGGAATTGGAAAGAGTTTGCAAATAATCCAGGTTTGGATGTATAATGCTCCTATAAAACCTGTCAAAACGGTTTAGCTGAGTGCCTGACATGCCTTTCAAAAGTAATGCAAACATAAATGAAATTCATGGCTCTTGCTTTAGCACCCAGAACTACATGTAAGTGTATTTTCTTACCTGTCATTATTACAAGCTCAGGTAACAAGGACAAACAGCACTACAATTTTTCTTCCATATGCAGAACTGAGGGTGAGACTCTGATATTAAAAGACAGTGGGAATTAAAGCACACAGACAAGTTTGAGTAAACTATATGCACTCTGTATGTTTAGCCTAGAGCTGGCAAAACAACGGAGATAGATAGATAAATATTTTCTATTAAGAGTTACATTTTTGAACAATATCTAAGATGCATGAAAATAATTGTCCCTTAACATCCTCCCCCCACACATTCAAATAGAAAAATAAAACTTCATTTTAGTACTAATTACAGGTGGCGATTTTGATTGATTCCCAGAGGATAGCTTATTCCTAAAGGGCAAGCAGAGATAAAATACCAGCCATAATTATAGCAAGAGCTCAGAATGCTCTCCGTTATACAAATGAATCGAAAAGAACAGTTGAGATATGTAATAAATAAACCCATATTATAACCTTATAACCTATATAATTACATAATATAATAATATAATTAATATTATAACCTATAGAATTACTTTCTCACTCTTCACAGTACTCTAGCCAAACTAACTAAAAGAGTAGGGCAGGACCACTGCCAAGCTGATGAGGGAGTGTTTGACCAGCGCCTCCAGGTCACCTGGATGCAGGCAGAAAGCCCAAGTTTGAGCCGTTCCTGTGTGACAAACCCAGGCCGAGTCTGCTGGGCTCTGAGCACTGCTGCGGTGCCGGGGGTGCCGCTGCTCTGTGCCTCACTGCAGCGCTCGGCAGAACAAGACTTGTCCTCTCTAGCAGTGCCACTTGCCGGCACAACAAGAGCCGGGGTGTGCCCAGGCTGAGCTGCTCTGCCTGCCTGTCAGTAACTGGGGAGCAGAAGGAACAACAAAAGGGCCAGCAGGGTCGCTCACCAAAGCAGCAGGATTGAACTGCTGCACCTCAGGGCCAGGCACTGGGGATCCATATCCTGTGTCCGCCTGATTCCTGGGTATGTGGAGCTGCTGCACGCGCTGGACACAAGCAGCACCCACCAACCCCTGTGAGGCCTGTGAGGCCTGGGGTATCACCCCCGCTTCCCAGTTAGAGCACTGCCCATCTCCGTTGTCATCCACTTGAGTTTGAGGGAGATGTAGGGGATACTGAGTGAGGGCAACACCAGTTTCATTGAAGGCAGACCTAAAATAGTTTAAAATAAAACTTGGCATAATTACAAGGCTTCTGGTTTTTAATCAATGAACAGTAATAACTTAATCAAAAGCTAGTTACAATTCCTTCAGTTAGTTATTAAATACCAGCTCTTAAGTATAACTATCTATTAAATACCACATAAGATTCAATTTACTTCAGGCACTACAAAACTCCTGATACAAGAGGCAGATCAGTAAGGGGGCTCGAACTGAGCCATAACCAGCCATCTATGTAGCCCTCTCTCTTCTCCCCAGGGCCCCGCATAAGAGGGCACATAAGGCAGTGCAAGAACAGGGCAGGCACCTGTGACTGATGCAGCTTTCGAGCCTCTGGTTTATTGCAGCTTGGTGAGGTGTCCGAGCCCAGATCATCTGAGCACATCCTCTCTTTCCCTGTTGTCTCCGATTTTGAAAGCTTTGCTTATAGAAGAGACCTGCCAAATGACAAGCAAATTCTGTGTGCTACCTAAAGCAAACACATATGAGTTTTATTTTTCATTTTTTTAGACAATTAGAAGGGCTTTGAAAGAAGTTATTAAACTCACAAAAGAAATTCAGTCTCCAGCAAAGCACTGGATTTTCTTTTTTGCTGTAGCTTTCATCCTTTCCTTCTGTGCAGATTCAGTCTCAGATTCTGAGATATCAGAAGAAAGTAGAAAGTTACTGCACAGTAGAAATGTGCTACTGTAGGACAAGTTACTTTGTGACCTAATGGCTGCATTTTTAAAATTACTTTTGTCAATGCCAAGCAGGAGCTTGGATGTTTGTAGTAGCGGGGTGCTCGGCAGAGCTGGTTCTGCACAGAAGCCTTCTGATCAGCCATGCAAACCCAATGGCCAGCCTGGGAACAGCAGGGAGAGCCAAGGGCATCATGGAAGCACTCGCGAAGGAGCCTGCTCTCAAAGTGGAGCGTTGTGTCCAACACGGCTCCGTGACGGCCTTGGCGGGGCCGTTGAGCGCGCGTGGCCGCTGCTCGGGTGGAGGACGCCCGCAGAAACGCTGCCCTGGCAGCGAGCCAGGCGAGCGGGTTGGGAAGGTACCGCAGAGTCACAGAAGGGTTGAGGTTGGGAGAGACCTCTGGAGATCATCTAGTCCAACCCCCGGACCTGCATGGTGTTGGCGTGGCCCGTCGCGCGCCCTCCCTGACCTGTGTCTTCATCACACTTTGCACGTCAGTGTCACTGCGGCCCTTCACCCCGAAGCGAGGGTGAGCGAATGCATGAATCTGTCACGACAGACACTGCTGCTTCCATAAGGGAAACAAATTATCCACAGAGAAAACGCGTGCAGGATAAGCTGCTTTGACACAAGGGATTTACTTTGTCCCACTCAAACACATTTGCCCATTTACATTTTAAAAATTGTGGCCTTTAAAATGTTATCGCCGCACTGCAGGAATCTTTCACCTTGGCTGACAGTGAGACTTCGCTCACATTAAAGGAGCAGCTTATTGGTTTTATTGTGCTCAGCTAAACTAAGCGCTTAACTCATTAATTCATCTCCACTACTCATATTAAAGACAACCTGCTCTTCTGAATGAGGCATACTCCTTCTCCCCCCGCCTTAGACATTTACACAATCTCTTCTTTACCCAAAGCCTGTCAGTCAGAGCAGCACAGATCTAGAAGACAGAGTGATTTGTATTTTTTTCCTCCAGCATTGCCTGAATTTTCATTAATTTCTTCACAGTTAAAAGAGCCTCCGTTTGGCACGGGCTCTGAAAGTCAATTACTACAAGCACACAAAAGATCGCTATGTTGATAAAGATATCTTAGGCACACGTCCACATTTGAGTACGCCTTAAAGCAAACTCTTGTTTATTGAAACAAGCAAGCTACGCAATTAATTTGTCAAGAAACACAGCTCTGCACAACTGGTTTTAACCTTACTAAATGTTAGCTACAAGCTAGGTCAGAATAATGTTGAATTCTTCAGCAAGACAGCCACATTTACACAGGTGGGCTGCAGTGCTTCCTGCAGCACCAGTTCCAGCAGGGAAGCTGTTTCTTTGGGTCTGTTTGCAGACACACGCAGACACATGCGAGCCTATTGCTGTGCTCGGGAGAGAACGAGAACAAATGTTCTTTTACCGAGGGCGGAGGGGAAACTCATTAATGTGAGTATAGACCAAAATGCTGTAGACATGCCAAAAAATGACCTTTGTCTTATAGGACAGCATCAAAACACGTAGACAAAGATCTCGGAAATATAGAAGAAAACAAAAAACTCGAAGAAAACAACCATAAATCTGAAGCTTAGGAGACAAACCGCGTCACTCGCCATTCCAGGTAGGTGCCGCGCGCTGCCGTGTTTGTTGGGCCCTCCTACGCCAGCCGCTCCCGGGGCCGCGAAGGAGCCGGACGCGCTCCGCTCGGGAGCGCGCGCTGCCCTGCGGAGGGCCCTGCAGGGAGACGGGAGCGCCGGTGTCACACCTCCCGCAGCAGGCTGTGTGTAGGGAGCACGCAGATGGGTTAGACGTGCTGGGGTACGACACCAGATACTCACAGGAGCCCCCCGGCCTTCATAGGGAACAGCAGTTCCTAAGTCGTGGGGCAGCTTTATTCCTCATGCCTGCAAGAGGCGCGAAACTTCCTTAGAACAAAGCCCTTCTTTCACTGCAGATTCCAAACGCTGTGTTAAGCTACCCTTATCAGGGTTATCCGGGAACCAGGATACATTAAGCTAGCCGCAATGCAGCGGGTTTGCCGGGCCTCCAGAGCGGGGCCCGTGCGAGTTGGGCGAGCAGAGGCTGCAGCGGCCGCGGGGCCCCACGAGGCACCGGCAGCCCCAGCCGCAGCTGCAGCCTGGCCCGGCCCCGCTCCGAGCAGCGGAGCCCGTGGGGAGCTCCCAACTGCTGCCTGTTCGCACAGGAGCTGTTGGGAACGGCACGACGGCCCTATGGGAAGAGATGGAACGTGGCTGCGGGGCTGCCCCAGCAAATACAGGAGCTTTCCTAGGTCGAGAGGGGGAATCGGGTAGACCCCAGTTGTGCCCCGTGAAAGATGTGAGGTGGGACGTAAGTGAATTTTGAAAACGTTGCAATGCGCAAAGCCAGGGCTTCCACTTCAGTTCTAAAGGAAACTTCTCCACTGCCTTGAACAGGGGCTGCTTGGTATCTTTCGTTTTTCCCCCGAATGTCATACCTGCTACAACACTGCAATCCTGAGATGATTAGACAGAGGTGAAGTGACATGGAGGGTATTTATGGAACATGGCCATTCAAATAACATCCTCAACCTTCAGCATAGTCATTTGTTACAAATTTTTGATTTTTAAGAGCAGTAGTTCTACATAAATGAAACGTGTAATAAATGAAATGCGTAAATACATTACCTATCATCAGATGAATTTCCTTTTTTCCCAGTAACAATTCTGCGATTCCAATTTACCAGTAGCTACCAGCAGCTCTTCTCATCATGTAGGATAGTCTTCTCACTAAATGGCAGAGGAAAACACTATCAACGTGGCTGTTTATTTAGGGGGTAGATACCTAGCACTTATCTTCGGCAACATTTTTAAAGCTAAAGATGATTAACTGGCTTTATCTTTTATGTTTGCAGAGAATACGCATAGACCAATTGAAGCATGAACGTGGATTGTATTTAAACCTATACAAAGAAGTGACAGCTATTCATGGTTCAAGTATTAAACAGACCATACTATCAAGTTTTCCAAGGATTTTAGACACAATTATCTCAAGTTAAAAAAAAATACAACTAATTTTGGCAACAGCCATGGTAATAGGTCACCATGTTGTGTTCTGTTTGAAATATTTTTTTGTAAATGTCTGCACTGAAGATTTCTTTTTGTTTGCCTTTATGTAAATTTTTTACGTAGCTATTTTTATACACTGTAAGGCTTTGTTCTGGGAGTTGCTGTTAATCTGATGTATAGTGTAATGTTTTTATTTCAATTGTTTTTATGACACCCTTTGAGCAGGTACATGTCTAATTCTGATTGTTATCAGTGAAGCCTCTGCTTTGTAGCAAGTACCTAAAGCGTAAGATTGTCTTTAAGGAAAATATCAAGCTCTTTTCTTTTTCTTTGAAATCTCAGTAAAGAGAAAGGATGACAGCTGCGACAAAAATAAATCATTAACGAAAGGGAAAATTAAAAAATCCCGAGCAAAGCTTAACAGCCAGAAAGGGAATAAAGAGTTTCTGCAGAGAAGGCTGGGTCTTGAACAAGGAATGTAACGAAAACCTCCCAGCCTGCAGACAGCGGGTGGCTAATGGTCCTTTTCTTCTAGAGGAAGACACACCTTTATCAATAGGTTATCAGTTCTCTTTTGTGTTAGAATTAAGATAAGAAACTGGAATTCTGGATTGGTTTTGATTCCTTTGTTATCTGCTGCCTTAAAGTACTGTACCTTCTCTTCCTTTCAAAAAGATACCAGTCAGAATTGGAGACCTTTTAAAAAAAAGTCATCATATCAAAGCTGCATTTTTTTCCACAGAAATAGAATATATATATTTTTTGTGTGTTTTTGTTAACTACGCTACAGATATTGAATGCACCTTGAGATAATTTTAGTGTTTTTAACTGGTACCTAATTTATCAAACAGTACATATAATTGTAACTATGAAATGTCTATGTATCTTTAGTTACATTAAGTTTGTAACTTTATAAACATGTTTTATGCTTGAGGAAATTTTTAGAATGGTACTGATAAGAAAACATTTTAGCGTAAATGGCCAATAGACAAAACGGACTTGGGAGGGAGAAGGTTTCGTGTTACACAGGAGGTTGTTTCAGGAGGAGAATAGCTGGCAGTTTCGATGGAGAGAAAGAGGAGAGTAAGCAGAACATCAGGTTTCCATTTACAGATATCCAGGGAAAAAGTAAGTTTTTATAGACTGGTAGACAGAAATAAATAAATAAATGACAAAGATGGATGTTAGGAAATGTATTTTGCCACTTTTGCATTATTTAGGGGGAAGAAAACACTGTTACTTGTAAATTTGTAAAATGTTAAATGTCTGGGCAGTAGTGACTGATGTCTTAATAAAAGCTTCCTGTAGTGCATTGGCATGGATTAAATACATAAGATGTCCTATAAACTCTATGCTGTATAAAATACTAGAGGGAAAATCCTGTTACATTGCCTCTAAACTTTGATTTGTTACTGTTTTATTTGGCAAAAAAATATATAATCTTGGTCAATATTTAAACCAAAGTAAAATGGGGGAAAAGAACCAAAGTAATTTGTTTTGCATGGCTAAGCCATTATGTTATCTCTGTAAATATTGTGATTTTTTTTTTTTTAGAATTTTGTTAAAAAAATTCTAAAATTTTTAAACACCTGTTTTTCCAAAATAAAACGTGAACACACTAAAAAAGTTACTTTATATACAGATATATCTTTTTTTTTTTTGNTATAATCTTGGTCAATATTTAAACCAAAGTAAAATGGGGGAAAAGAACCAAAGTAATTTGTTTTGCATGGCTAAGCCATTATGTTATCTCTGTAAATATTGTGATTTTTTTTTTTTTAGAATTTTGTTAAAAAAATTCTAAAATTTTTAAACACCTGTTTTTCCAAAATAAAACGTGAACACACTAAAAAAGTTACTTTATATACAGATATATCTTTTTTTTTTTTGGTGCGAGAACACTGCCAAGTGAAACACATTTAAAAAAAATGCAGTGGGAGTAACGCTAAGAAGGAAAGATTGTGGTAGGATGCTGTGATGGAGTATGCAAAAAAATCAAAGGTCTTTGTTCATAACACTACAAAGAATTCTTAAATGTGGAGAAGAAACCTCCAGCGATCATAGGGAAAAGCATAGGGAAGGGCTGAAAATTTGTGCACCACTGTCTGGGAATGTGGGGGAGAGAAGAAAGATAATTCCTTCAACCTCCACAACTATGAAAAAGGAATAAAACCACCTCACCCTAATGGGGTTGTACTCGATCTTCTATGCACTTTAAATCGTCAGTCCTAGGAGCCAGGTTTTTCACTGCTCAAAGGTCACTACAGGCACGTTTCAAGAGCCAGGAGTGCAAAAGAATTAATGTTTCTATCCATGCCTAAACAACAATAAAACCGAAGTATGTCTTCACTCGCTTGTCTGAAATCTCAGTGTAAACGTGAACACGAACGTGCACGAACACCGAGGAGGGGCTGGCGCGGCCTCGCGCTCCCGTTGCCTCTGATGCCACCGCGCTGCCTTGCGGGCTCCGATGCCCTCAGCAGCCCTGTCGGTCCCGGAGGGCTACGTGGGGTGTCTGGGCCTTCCCTCCAACAAGGGGGCAGGAGCTAGAGAGCGTCAGCAGCCGGTCAGAGAAAAGCGAGTTGAGATTTCCCTGGGGTCTCACCTGGGGCCTGGTGGGAAGCCCCACCAGTGAGTCGTGGGGCTCACGTGCAGCTCTAGGACAAGG
>VWPW01020032.1:0-33373 GCA_013389825.1 Crypturellus undulatus
CAACAGCATTGCAGAGGGGGAAGGGAATGAGAGCTTTGGAGTATGGTGAAGCCACCAGATTTTGTTTTTTCCTCAGCTCAAAACAGTTTTTGGCTCTTGAACTAAAAATTTTGTCCAGTCTGGCTCAGCATTTAATACGTAGGCTTGGCTGAGGAGCTATCAGATAATGGAATAAAAACAACTTTTAAAATCTGCTATGTAATCTTAATGGCCTAATGAGCACATTAACAAAGGCACTCAGCTACCAGGAACTGGTAAAGCACAACTTGAAAGGGTTGTCCTAAAAGCAGATACTTTCCTGAACTGGAGCTTTGACTAATGCAGAATCGCTTACGCTTGGTGTCTGTCCTGATTCACAGCCGGGTCCTGCACAGCCGGGAAAGGCTGGTGTTCCGCTGCATCCCAGGAAAGGACCTCGGCTCCTGCAGGGCACCTCCAGCACCCCAGTCTGCTCGGAGACAGCACATCCTACCTCGGAGATGCTGCATCCCCTCCAGCACTCATGGCTGCGGCACTCCTCAGCAGCTGGCACCACTTAATTATTTAAGTACCAGCCTCCAAGGAGCGCACATGTATGGTCAATAGAGGTCTTTGGGATTCAGAGAGTCTCTGCATACAGATGTTGTTGTTGTAGCTAAATCATTGCTGCTACAGGGAGATACCAATCTATCAATTTATTTTTCATGCTTAGAGGTTCATATACAAACACATACACATATATTAAGGTCCTGCGCCTGGGGAAGAATCACCACAGACACCAGTACAGACTGGGGACTGACCTGCTGGAGAGCAGCTCTGCAGAGAAGGACCTGGGCGTCATGGTGGACAACAGGTTGGCCATGAGGCAGCAGTGTGCCCTCGCAGCCAAGAAGGCCAATGGGGTCCTGGGATGCATTAAGAGGAGCGTCTCCAGCAGGTCGAGGGAGGTGATCTTACCCCTCTACTCAGCCCTGGTGAGACCACAGCTGGAGAACTGTGTCCAGTTCTGGGCCCCCCAGTACAAGAGGGATGTGGAGCTGCTGGAGAGAGTCCAGCGCAGGGCCACGAGGATGATCAGGGGCCTGGAACATCTGCCCTATGAGGAGAGGCTGAGGGAGCTGGGCTTGTTCAGCCTGGAGAAGAGAAGACTGAGTGAGGACCTGATCAGTGTTTACAAGTATCTCAAGGGAGGCAGGGAGGAAGATGGGGCTGGCCTCTTTTCAGTGGTGGTCAGCGACAGGACAAGAGGAAACAGCCCCAAACTGAAGCACCAAAAGTTCCACAGGAACTTGAAGAAGAATTTAACCATGAGTGTGACAGAGCACTGGAACAGGTTGCCAAGAGAGGCTGTGGCATCTCCTTTTCTAGAGATCTTCAAAACCCACTTGGACACAGCCCTGTGCCATGAGCTCTAGATGACCCTGTGTGCGCAGAGGGTTGGACTAGATGATCTCTAGAGGTTCCTTCCAACCTTAACAATTCTATCATTCTATGATTCCCTATATATTGTCGGCATGTCCATACTTTTACGAATTGTCATTCAGCTCTCTAAGACTTTCTCAGGAGCCATAGAAAAATGTTCAGTTCTCCTCAAAGGGACTTCAGGCGCACTGGGGCTCAGCTGCCCCCAATCCTGAAGCCAGGCAGCTGCCAAGCAGATAAAATCTGTCCTGGGAGGCTCATGACAGAGGCCTCCAACACAGCTATGTCTGCTGGGATGGAAAGGACCAAGACAAAGCTCTGCAGAAAGGCTCCAATCGCAGCTCTGTGGCTCCTGAGAGCCTTGCTGCTGCCTGGGCTCCAGCTGCACCTCGAGTCCTCCCTGCCTCCAGCCAGCCCCATGCCCCTTTGGACCTGGGCACAGGATCTGGGTGTCAGAGCACACGCACCACCCCAGAGCCTCCCTGGAGCATTTTAACTACCTTCCCATTCCAGATTTCCCCATATCTTGGCTTGGAGAGGCCTTGACACTGTTTGCAAACTCAGGTGAGGGGGGCAGACTGGGAGCAGAGGCTATTGCAATCCCTTAGTGCGGCTGATCGAACTTACCGAGTTAATTTTGTGCTGATGAGTTTGTTAGTTTTAATTCATAGCTTTGACGTTCTATACAAATATCATAAAAACAACTGTGTTTTGCTTTGTCCAACAGACACTATATTACAGGATTCTCAGCAAAAGAATAGAATATTTTGGCTAAGTATTCTCAAGAGGTGGCTATAGTCCCAAACCAAAATAGCATCCAAATTTCCAGATGTTCATATCCGGAGCCTGACTTTGGTTCAGTTCCGGTTATAGCACAATACCTTTACATTTCTGAAAGCATTTTCTTTGATGAATACCAGAGTATTATGCAAATATTAATCTACCATTATTTGCAATATCCTGTGAGGTAGGTACTATAAAACCTGTTTCACATATGGAGAGAAACAAGACCCATATGAAGCTGCTTGCTCAAAGGTCACAGGACACATTTTAAGATTCCTTTTTTGTTTTAATCCAGAAGATGTCATCAACCCTTTTTTTTTTTTTTCTTCCCTTTCAGGACACGACTTTGAAATGCATAATGGAAGATCAGCTGAAATCCAGGGAAGTTTGGATGTGGGGTCAAGTCTCAGCTAGAGCCCACAGCAGTTTGTGTAAGAAGCTCTTGTGGTGGAAGCAGGTATTCCATTGACCCCCAAGATTTATTTACTGCTTCCCATTCAGCAAGGTGCAGGATCCCCTGTTCTCTAGTGAAACACCTGAGTTAATGTTTAAGAAAAAAAGGCCTGTAGAAAACAGCTGCCAAATTAAGCTCTAAAATCTGAGCTTCACATCTCCCAGCACTGTTCTCTCCCCAGCCAGTGCATGAACTTGCCCGAGGCTGATGCCTCTCTGTGTGCTCCCCCATTGTTTTTTTAATTCTTATCTAGCATTATCTTATCTTTAGCCATTATGGTGCAAAATGCTACATTATTTGCTTACTGCCTGGAGCCAGCTCAGGCCATTTCCTCATTAAATTACAGCAGTCACAAGGAGAAAGTGAAACAGGTCACCAAAATTTTTTTCTAAGTTTTTTTTTTCCCTAAGCATATTTCTGTAATGTTGATTTGTGATGATATATTCATTGATTATCATAAAAAAACCTTTTCCTTCTGAAATCTCACCGACTTTTGGAGACTGATCTAATCACCATAGTAGGAAGAGGTTCTCAAGAATTTCTTTACTAATATTCATGTAGAACAAGGGATGCTTTTACCTGGAATACTGTCAGGATGGCAGCAGGGAAGGTATCAAAGTTTGTGGTTGGTGTTTCATCTTGAAAATTGAATCTAGAGAAATGCAAGAAACACAAAACAACAACAGTGAGAGACAAACAGTTCTGACGGACTCTCATAATTCCCCATAACACAAGACTGAAAGAAACATTTGTCCTATCCGATGATAACTGCAGCAGAGGACATGGCATCTTGGAGAAAATGTTTAAGAAAACTATTATGAAAAGCTAAACTTTGGTGCTGGAAAAAAAAAGATATTTTGAGATTCATTTTCATTCACAATTTGAATGAATAAAAAAATTCTCAAATGATATTGAGACACTAGCAATTCCTAGAAGTTCCTGTCCAAAAGTGTAAAATTCAACATCAAAATTTCCCTCTTAATAGGTCATCTCTTTTTTTTTTTTAATGAAAGTTGTTGTTAATTTATTTTTTAAAAGGCATTTGAAAAATTATTTTAATAGCTTATAAAATTTCATGCAACAAAATTAATCACAACAGACATTTCTTAGCGAAAAAAAAATCAGGTTCTACAGTATTTTGCAGCAGAAAAATACTGCAATTGGAAAAAATATCTAGCTGTGGCTAATGGAGTAAAACTTTACCTTTCCCCTCACAGTTGAGAAACTGCTGTCTCTTCCAAACCTATTTCAGAGATCTAGTGCACATGGGAATCATGGAATGATGTAAGAGCTTTGAAGAAACTAAGAATTACAGCAGCTAAAAAGAATTCAGCTTTTAGACATAAAAAAATATTTCAGCAAAAGCTTTCCTAATGCTAAATATGTTTTATTTTTAATTAATTAAAAATACATATGCCGAGATGTCAAGTTGACAGCCTTAAAGAGTGATGTTTGCTATTCATATCCAGCCAGGATCCAGCCCCAGAAAGAGCTCTACTGGTAACCTTAGAGCTTTCATTGATCTGCAGTCCTGAAGCAGCAGTTTTTCGCTTGTTGTTGTCCTTCTGCTGGGAAGGGTACCTAAACAGCAGCTTGTTTCATATAAAGCAGAGATCATTTAACTGCAGCCTAGAGCCAAAAAGGTTCTGTATCCTCGATGCGAATCTTTTAGCCCTCCAGTCCCTTCCAACCTTGTGCATTCCAGATGACTGCTTTCAAATAACCACTGACAGGACAGAGATTAAACTTACTGTCCTCCAAAGAGCTGCATCCCCAGCAGAGCGAACACCACGATGAAGAGGAAGAGCAGGAAGAGCAGGCTGATGATGGATTTCATGGAGTTCAGCAAGGAGACCACCAGATTCCTCAGGGAATTCCAGTACCTACATTGTGGATCCAACCAAGAGGGAACGTAAGTGGGAAGAAAAATCCTTGGTGAGAAACTAGTACCATCTACTTTCTTAAAAGGGGAATGGCGTGGGTTAAGGGATGAGAGATGGACAGCATCCTTGAATTCCCAGTTTGGCCTGTGTCATCTTGCCAAAGGCCCTCCGCCCTGTGTTCACAGACTGACCCACAACTCAGACACTTAAACATTTCTGTGGAGCTTTAACACACACATAGATGCACCCTCAATGCACAGGTGCCTTCAGCGTGGGGGCAATTTGGTCACACAGTTTGGTCGCCCAGGGCCACTCAACCTCAGGAGATCAAAACTCATCAAATCTGGGGCATAAGTTCCCACAAGAGAAAATGGAACGGCTCAGCCTTGACCCCGACTGATGAGAATTGCATGTGGCCAGATACACAAGCTCAGTCTGCTTTCGCCTCCCTCCTTCCGTTGAAACCATCCTTGATTTCATCTCCTCGCTCCTGTCCTGCACACGCGCAGGGCAGGCACAGAGCCGTGGTGGGCCTGGGCATGTCCTCGGAAATGGCCCTCTCGCCTTGTTTTATTGCCCTGCTGCGAACAGGCAGGGAGCATTCATATTAGGAAAACTAATGAATCAGAAAATGCAGAGAGCCATTAAAGCAGAGGAGCTCTTTAATAATCTCCTTTTGGACACACAGGCACGGGAAACAACAGGGCCAGAGCAGGCAATGTGAAATGAGGGATTTAAAGTCATTTCACATGTCAAAAGTTAATGGTTTTCAATTTGAGACCATGGGCAGGAATTTTGCCAGCAAACTCTCTTTTTCTCCAGCGACTTCCCATTCCTGCCCTGCCGGGCCCAGGAGTCGCCATCCAGCGGACGGTCTCCATGGCAACGTGCTCCTGATGCTCTGCACATCCCGCAGCAGTGTTTTGGGGACAGACCCACGTTCTGTGCCGAGATGTGACAGAAGGCAGCCCACAGATCTGTCAGACCCCTCATGGGGACAGTGGTTCAGAGGGCAAGTCAGAAAAGCAGAACACTTTCCTTTCTCCTTATCTCAATTTTCCTCTTTTTCTCCCACAGTGTGGCTGAGAGGACCTCACATTTCCCTGCACGGTCATGTCCTGGGTAAAGCCGGTGGACAGCTCAAGGCTAAGAGGAGCAGGATCTTGCATGCCTGCTATACCCATGCCAAGAAAAGGTTTGTCCATAATAGTGTGACAAGATTTCTCGGCAAATTCTGCTCTCATGGGAGAACCTGATCAATGTAAAGAGATGCAATCACACCTACTCAGGATTATCCTCAAGCGAAAGGGGCTAAATTGCTCTCCTTGGAGAATGGGAAAAGGTTTTGCTGATCATTTCAACTTTCCTCTGCTTGACACAATGGCTTCGGGCAAAATCTGGCACAACACAGAGTTCCTATTGCTCAGTTAACCCAATTGGACACTAAATTCATGGGGAGGCTCTAGATGGTCCTGGAATAGCTCAGCACACATTGCTCATTTCAGCAGCAGACCACAGCTGATTATAGAGCTCCAGGACATAATGAGGAGTTACATTTCTACAGATGTCAGTCCCTATTCAGCTTTGTCAAGACAAAGAGGAAAAGATGTTAGGCTATTTTCTCTCCTTGTCCTCCTCTCTGAATTTCAGTTCCTCCTGGATTGCGTTCTCTGTTAGTGCATCCTGCCGTGACCTTCATGGGCTGCTGTAATTTAACTTCCCAACTATCACACTGCTCTGCCTTCTGCCATCGCACCGACACGGACTCTATGAGGAAGAGGCCTTTGAATCAAGCCCTAATACCTCCAATTATTCAATGCAGAGTGGACTGCAATTGTCGTCTGGTGAATACATTAAAGAGGAAAAAAAGCAGAAAGTTTCAGAGAAAAACTGCTGTGAAATATACAGCAGAAAAAAAATAAGGGGGATAAGTGGATAAAAAAAGAAAAATGCCCAGAGCGAGGCCTTGCTTTCACAGGAAGACTGGGATGAAAGCAGGTGGGCAGTATTCTCGTGCCTGGTGCTATGGCTTTGGTAGCTTTCTAAACTACACCCCACCACAAATCCTGCTAGAATCAGGGACTGCAGCTCAGACATCAGGCTCTCTCTGCAGCACGGCCAAGGGATCCTGCAGGTACAGCAGTCCCCTACCTCCTTGGGCCGTTTCAGAGAGAGGATGTTAGAACAGGTAGACCTTGTGCCGCTAAACAGCACTACTATTGCCTGTAGTGTTGGCAATGCACTTTCTCGTGGTGATAAAGTCTGGTGCGAGGAGTAAGGGAGCTGGACTCACTTTGTTACTTTGAAAATCCTCAGGAGTCGAAGAGCTCTCAATACGCTGATGCCGAACGAGGTACCAGGTTTTACTGCGGCCCAAATGACTTCAAAAATACTTCCCACAATCACCTGCAAAAAGAACACAGTTTAAAAACTGAAAAGAAAAAAAAAGTGTCTGCTTACAGCTTTGTGCTGTTGCTAGAGATGCTGAGGTTCGAGGAACCAGGAGGTCTTGGGCTATCATGGTTTTCTTAGGAAGACTGTTGGTGTGCCAAGTTCATGAAATTAGTCCCTTTCCCCACAAGAGAAACAAAACGTAACTTGTTCCAACTTTGTAAATCTGCAATAGTACCAGAAGCAGGATATTGCTGTCACAGTTGGGAACCTGTCTCTCTCTTCCCCTAGTGAGTAGACTACCTTAAAATAGCCCTTTTTGAAGGGCACATTTATTTCTCCTCCGTCTGGGCTCAGACACAAGCACCAGTGCTCGCCCTAGCCCGGCCACCGGCCGCAGGAGGTGGCGCAGGCAGCAGCAGCCGCGTTGCCACCGCACAGCACCCAGGGCCACCGCCGCCACCAAGGCAGCTCCCACCACAGCCCTGCAGAGAGGCAGAGCATCAGCAACGGGTGAAATCCTCCTAGCTCAGAGCCTCCAGGAGACTCATTAGGATATTGGCCATTAAGAGACCCCAAAAGGCCTTTAGCACGCACAGCTCATCTTCTGTCAGATCTTCTGCCTTTATAATTTATAATATAATTCAGCCTTTAATACCTAATTCAGCCTTTAATAAGTTCTTAGATTATTTAAAAACCTGTCCCTTATCAAGTTTTTCTTTTTAAGGTTGGTTTGTTCGGTTGCTTTTAAAGTTAGCAGAAAATTAACCTCAATCTATAAGAAAATCTCTGGATTTCTTCTGTTACAAAAAGGGCAAAATAGCAATGGGGTAATTACAACTGGAAAGAGCAATTATGTAAGTATAGGTCACTGCGTTGTTAATAAGACAGGCACTTCGCTGCCAATTGCTGTCTTTATTTGTATTAAACCAGCATTTCAGAGCTCATGCAGACCAGGCTCCTCAGTTGCACAAACCACTCTACAAAGACACTATAACCAGACTCCAATGCTCTGCCGATTCTTGTTGAAGAAATGAACTTCAATGGAAAGTCAAGAAGAAAAGATCTGTGTCTGCAAACACCTACACAGAGCGGTGAGACTGCGAGCAGCTTGGAGGACCCATTATGAGCACAAACTTGGCCATTTTGGAAAAATAAAGCACTGCTCACAGCAGTTCTGCAAGAAATGCTGAAACTTGAGCTTCAGGAAAAGGTTGAAAACCGCAGATGTACAGCGGTCACTCACCCACTCATTCTGCTCACAAGAAGGAATCAAAGTCTGTGTCCACAACATGGCATTTTTCAGATTCCCTCATGAATCATCAAAAAAACCTCCCTCAGACCTTCCACATTTTACATTGCTAATTCATTTTTGGCATCTCCACATGAGCTCTTGGGAATTGTTTCACATGAGACCCCAATGGACTGTTTCTCCCAAGACTGATGTCAGTCTGTTTTGTTGTTTTGCTCTTTGCTTTTGAACCGTTTCATCTTGATGGTTTGTCAAACTAAACTGACTACAGAACTGCGTGGTCTTCCAGCGGGGGTGAAGAAGCCAAATTAATTCTGGGTGCTGGAAGGTGGGTGAGGAGGAAGAAACACAGATAGAAGGAGGATCCCAATGGATTCTTTAAAAGAGGAAGAATTAGAAACAGATCAACAGCTTTGCCTCCCAGGAAACACACTCCGCAGAGCTTATTGCCAATGCTGAGCTCACCACGGCATAACAGACAGCACACAGACCCAGTACATTTACTTAATGCTTAATGCAAAGTTCCTAAATCCCTTGCTCCTGACCATCTGGTACAAGATCTTGTGGAAGGAGCATTTGGCATACGAGGATACAGAGAAAGCAGCAGCCAGTATAGGAGAAAGTCAGCTGAACCTTAGATGATACCTAACCCAAGACTGAAGGACATCAGTCTAGCACCAGTCTCTAGAGGATGCAAATGAGGCAAAGATGCCTTAAAAAGCTAAGATTAGACAATATTGCATTTCTGCCTAATGCCTTTTACCTAACACACAGAGTTGGAGTCAAGTCCCGAGCAGAGATGACTCTTGCAGCAGCTGCTTTAATCTTCCTGGCTTGCTTTAAACTTACTAGCTCTGAGCTTTCCTGCTGACGCTGCCAAAAAGAGAAGCTGGATCTGCCCTAGTCTAGGATTTAGGTGCGCTCGCTTAACAAAGGAGAAGATATCTCTCCTCACCATATGGGAATAGTGCTGAAGCAGTGATTTTGACCCCATCAGGGAAGAGGATCACTCTCAGCATCCTGGCACATAAAGACTAGAAAAAAAACAGACTAAATCCACCAGAAAGACTGGACAGAGGATGCAATGAACCTTACTCTTTTTCTCTTGCCCATTGCCATGGCTGTATCATAAGTTACATAGATGTTTTAGTTAAAATAACAAAGCCTTAAAGCCCAATGTCTCCTCTGAGGTCCTGTGCACAGCCCACAATGAATATAAAATAAGCTGAACTAACCTCTTGAAGACAGACTATAGCCTAAGAGCTTTTAACAAATAAACTAACATCTACGCACAATGTTTGTTATTAGATGGTATAAAAATGACCTATTCTAGTCATGCTTTACAGCTATTATTTTGCCTTGAAGGGAAGAACCCATATGTTTAGAACAAAAGGATCTGAGTTACAGCCTTTCCGTTACCTATGTATTTAGACCTCTACTTCTGGGCACTCCTGTTTGAAAAGTGCTGCCTACATATCTTGAGGGAAAGGCCATTAAATGGATAACTGGGAAAAAGCACAAGACGGGTGGGGTTTTTGTCTTTCAGTCAGCTCATTTAAATGGGGCAGAAAATCTCACAGTAACCAGAGCACTTACTGGTGCGGATGCTCTGAACACCCTCTAGCTCGCTGAGGAAGTGTGGCCCTTGCCTGCCACATCTCTTCAAGAATGATAACTGGGGGAAGCTCCATGTGCTTCACTGCAGCTGGTTCATCCGATGGCTGCTCCCTGGGACACACACGGCTCCAACACCATTTCCCAGGCATTCCCACATGCACCTTAAACACTCAACCCTCCTCAGGGGATGGGACAACCACCCGGCTGATGCCTACTCACCCCAAAGTCAAAGCAGTTGAATGAGGAATGGAAGTAATTTCTTGGCCCCAGTCCATACATCTTCAAGGACATCTCAGTGAGGAAGAGACCCAGAAATACAAACTCCGCAAAATCTAGAAATCAGAAAAGAGGTTAAGTTAGTTTGCAAGACCTTGGTAGGACTTTGCAGACCTCTCCATGCAGAGCACAGCGCTACTTCTTCACAATCCTGATTACCTCCTGCCAAAGGAAAGTCCCTCTGCAAGAGCAAATGAGACCTCAAGGACAGTTTGACATAATTATTTCTATATGCACATGAGCTGTACGCAGCCTTCGAGGCTGAGAAGGCCACGCTTCATGACTTCTGTGGAAAGGTTGGTATGCGAGCATAATATTCTATCCTCTTGAAAAAGAGGATGAAAGGAAAAATCTGGGGCTAATATTTCTGAAGATAATGTTTTGCAAATGCCCCTTTGGGGGATTTCTCTACCTCTACAAGACATATTTGGAAGTGGTGCATACGCTTTCGCTGTATTCTCTTATGGTAAAAATACCTTCTTACCCAACAGAACTGATCCCCCCATGAGCTCAGCCACAGAACTGACGGGTCTACTGTTAAGATAAAGCCACATTTATTTTTCTTAAGCGTGCATAATCCTATAATTATGGAAGTTTGGTTACTTCTGCTGCACACAGCACATGCCAGAGCGTGGTTGCGAAGCCTTTATCACCTATGGTGAAACATGGAGCAGAGAGAGCATGGCCATTGTTTTCAATTTCCATATCAATTTTTCTGCATTCAGAGTTACAGAAAACTCCGTCTTTGGCATTTTAAGTTATGCAAGTTAGAACTGAAGGCCACCGAGTAGGGAAGGTCACACGAAGGATTCGGACGTCTCCTTCTCCCTTGGAGCCCAGGGCTCGCTAGGAGAAACATGTTCACAGCTGCACCAGGCTACGGCCGTCCTCGCTCCTGGCCTCAGCAGGGCAGCTCATGAGCACCCAGCTGTGTGCAGCACCCATGAGAGTAGGGAAGAATCCACTGCTTCCCTGGCAATACATCTGCAGCACAGAGCCTGCAAGGACTGGGCCAGATGAAACAGTCAGGCATGAAATGCAACACTTGAGAAGCCTCATACTGTAAGAATACAGTTAATTTAAAAAAAAAAAGAAAAAAGCCCACACTTCCAGTGACACAGAATTTTCTTGCACACATTGCAATTGCCAAGCTGCAAAAAAGTAAGAAAGTTAAAGTTCTTAATTATCATCTTAATTATCAGTAGTTGGCCCTGTAAGTCAGAAGTCTAGACCACAGATTTCAGGCCAAATTCTGAACTTTCAGGCCATACTCTACATATTTTGGAAACAGTACAAGCAGAATGCACAAGTGTTCTGATACAGCAGACGCATCTTCTCTGGGAATACACGAATTCCTGCTGCAGTTGTCACCTGTTCCGTTCATTAGCGAGAGGGAAAAGCGGCTCCAGTATTTCTGCTGATGAGCGCTGCTCTTGCTGGAAGCTGCTGCTCCCTCTTCGCTTCCCTGCTCAGCAGCGCTCAGCCAGCCCTGGCCCTTCCTGGCACCACTTCAATGCCAAGGCCCCCTGTTCGGTCACGAAGGCTGATGTGAAACTGGTGGCCTCAGTATCTGGCAGACCAAACTGAAACTGCAGGGAGGGTTGTAGACAGGAGACCTCGCGCAGCCTCCACTCCAGGGAGGAGATTCGCCTCTTCTTTCTAGGGCTACTAGACTCATCCTGAAGAGCCATGTTCTCGGTGTATGCAAGAACTGTTCATGGTATAATAAAAATACCAAGCAATTTTATATTTTAACTTTCCTCAGTAGACCTCAGTGCACTTTGTCATCATTTTTGATAACAAGAAACAAGGATTAAACCCCAAATATGAAAGAAGCAGAACTTTCCTCTGCTGCTCTTGAAAGAAGAGCCCAACATGTGCTTTCCCAACTGATGATTCTTCTAAAGCAGAATTCAAACCAGGCATCAATAGCTGCATCTCAGCATATATTAGGTGCCACAAATCATAGCACGAGGAGTATAAGGATGACCACACTGAACAACTTGGGCAGAAGGAATTCACTCAGGATGAATCAGCTTCTCCACCTGATGGATCAGAAACATGATTTCTTCTGACATGGCCCTACCCATTTAATTGAAAACACAATTTGGCTGTTTGGACCTCATGGTATTCAGACCCCACATGTAATTTAATCTGCCTTAAACAGAATCATTTTGTAATGTGATTTAAGGAAAAAAAAAGTTTGATACAAATACTCTAAGTTAATTTAAAATTTGTGCTACTGGCAAAGGCCACGGTGGCATCCTTTTTGCCCCATACATTTGAACTAGATACTCAGTGGCGTTTTTTCTTGTCAGTCATCAATGGATTAATTCCATTCCTGCATTGTCTCCAAGTTCGGTATCACTTGGGGCAGGTGCTGAGCCTATTGCCCCTTTCTTTTTATTTTTTGTTCTTCTTCCAGTACATGAACCTCAACCAGGAGGAGAGCCTCTAACTTACTCCTCTTCAACAACGTAGACATGAAACGTTCAGCAGACATAAATAAATACGCTTGTTTCAGAGAGCCTCTTCCTCTCAATTGCAAATGCTGCATATTTAAATCCAGAGGGAGCTGGCTATCTACTTCAAAGGCAAGCACAGTATCATCAGAAAGGTCTAATTGCATAAAACACACGGTTCAGCACAGTGCAGCTCACTGGGGAGAAGTTCTCAGACCTTAATGGATAAAATATTGTTTCAAATACTGTGTTCATCAGCAAGGAGACGTTCTGGATCATGTTTTTACACGGCTACAGTTTTAGAAGCCAGTTAAAGTGGAGAAGCTCTTCACTGAGGGCAGCCCTAGGAAGGGGAAGGCTGATAAGAGGGCTCCTTCCCCCGGGTGAGGAGTTTCCATCCATGCCCCCTTCCCAGTCCTGCCCGGGTGGCAGCACCTGCAGCTCCAGTGCTTCCCCAGGGACTTCCCGAGCTTTGGCTCTGGTCAGAGTGGAGGAATCAACCCTCCTCCTGCAGCAGTGCCCCGCATGGCCCGTGCCGCAGACCCTCGTGTGGCTGTTTCTGCACCACGCTCCCAATCGCTGCCAACTCCAGAGCACGTGTTTTGGAAAGACACTGAAACCCCCCTGAGGCTGCAGCTCCGCTACGGACCCACATAACTGATGTCACTGGTTCTACGGGCCCATATAACTGACGTCACTGGTTTGTCATCCTCCCTGCCGAAGGAGCATCTTCACGGCCCCTCAGTGATGCTTTTCTAGGCTAGATTAAAGAGCTGTTTTCTGATAGAAGCTTTTCCTTTCCAAAATCAGCAAAGGTGAAAGCTAATACAAACAAATGCATCATAGGTGGCTGTAAGAAAGAAACACAACTATGGAGAAATGCAACTTGTTTAACCACAGGTCCATGTGTTAGAGAACAGAACATGCCTTGCACCAAGGTGCAGCATGATAATGCTCCTATTGTAACGTGGCACTGGAGGCCTTTCCATATGGAGAAGAATTAGATCTCCAGTCTAATTTGGGAATGATTGTGGGGCATGACGTGTTCTGCTATTCGCCATACTCTGAGAATTCAAAGAATCTCTCACGAGGGTGGGACACAGCTGTTCCAGTGAAGCTAAACAAGCTCCAAGTCCTCCTCTAAAGCTCCTACAATTCATTTTTTAAAGTGGCTGCACAAAAATGAAATATCAAGCAGGGAAAGCTAATCAGAACGATTCAACAACAGAAAAATTAAAAGAAAAGAGGAAGGAAGGAAAAATAAATCAATGCAGGCCTGTAGGCTTTTACTACCCATTCTTTAAGTAAAAATTAATTTGTAATGTAATTAAATGCTTGCCCAGAGGGACAGGTATAATTGAATTAGAGGTGCCTGGGTACAGTGTCAGGGTTTAGTGGATCCTCCCAGACTTCACTCCACTCCTCTTTCTCTCCTGCTGCTATAGTTCCCCACTAGGTCCCCACCAGGTCCATTATAAGCATCCTCCAGCTAACACCACAATTCAAAACGGCCACATTTCTCTTGCTCTATATCAGACACCCAAGTCCTGTTCCTCTGTAACTAGGTTCACTCACCACAGATTAACTTTAAAGCTATTTTTTAGTCTTTGACTCTTACAGTGAAAGAATTTTACCAAGAATTTCCAGGAGCTGTCTAAAATGCCACTGTTTAATGTATATTGTTCTCCCTATATCTAATGGGTTTGTGGACAAATCTTGGACAGAACAGGACTTTCTGGGAGCTCTGCTTGAGGGCTGTGCCACAAAGGGACTTCTTCCCAAACGTATTTGATGCAGGGGTTATCGCAGTGGTACTGTAACAACAAAATAACCCTAACAGACCTGCAGTCACACGTATCTTGGGCATAAAATAGTCCCTGTGTTCAACTACAAGCCCAGGAAGATGGCAGAGACCTCTAGGACACTACCAGTGAAAAGCCAGGTCTAAACACAAATACCACAGCTTACCTTCCTAAAAGACTAGGAGGGTCTGGACGTGTGGGACACGAGCAACTTAAGAGACTGAACATGCAAATCATTTCATCTGACTTTTTGAATTTAACTTATTTTAAAAAGGTATCTTCTCAGCATTTTCATTTTACTATGCTATAGAATAATCAAAGCAAACACGTGGCACTTAAAAAAAGCATCCCACCTTTTACGTGTGTATCACCCCACACCATTTCCAGTATCGCTTCCAGCAGTACATCCCTGTGCTGGTTAACTAGCATTTCTGTCACTGAACCTCAGGGACTGGTTTGTGAAATGCCTCCCCAGCTGCTTTCTCACCTTCCTAAAATCTAATAGAAAATGTCGGTGCAACAATAGGAAGCCACAAACAAGGTGGAACAGGAAAAATGAGACACACAGAAAGAACATCTCTGTCTGGGAAAATACTGATATTTAAATCCTGAGAACATACAGTTCAATGACACAATACAAATTCAACCTTTCTTATTCATGTCCTCAGCTGAGGTAGGTTGGTGCAGAGTTTACACCCTCCATTCTAGATGTTTTTCCCTTGCAGAAATGCACATTTAATTCTAATCAATTAAAATCCTCCTTCCAACTCTCACATGAGCATTGAAAGAGTCTGCTGACTCACAGATTTCTTTATGTTCTCATAGGAAAGTTACTCCATAAGGTGCTCCCAAAACTGAGTTCAGAAATTTGAAATCTTCTTTGAGTTGAAAGACTTGAAGTCTAAGACATTTAGCTCTAATTCAAGAGGAAATCCTAAGTCTCAATCTTCTAATTACTTTGTCAATCTAGCTTATTATTTCCTCTATTTAATTTAGGAAATGAATAAGCAAGACTGATTTTTCTGTGTGGTCTCCCTTTTAAAATTAAATCTTGCAATACAGAGAGATAAAAGGAATTTTTCTCCTGATGCATCTCACATTACTGTGCCAGTTACCTGCTAATATCAAATATTTCAACAAATATTAACAGGGACAATTTTGAACTCAGACTAATTAGTAGCCTGAACCTTTTTGATCTATATTTAAAAAAAAAAAAAAAAGAAAAAGTACTTCAAAAATTTCCCTCTTTATATTAAGATCAGATCTGAGTATACGAAGCAAGAAATATTTAAGCATCTAATTTATCTAGAAATAAATAAAAGTTAGTTAGTTTAGTATCTTTAAAGATCTAAGCCACAGTTTTTTTAGTTAGACAGTTTAAAATATTTGGGGTCTTTCCTCCTTTTCTCTTGCTTTAGAACCTTCGCCTGGCAAATTTTGAATTAGCCACATCTGAATACCAAGTGCTAGACGAAAGATTTGATCCTATTAGAATCCAGGCCAACTTTTCCAGAAACAAATACTGCAGCCCTTCCTTCCTTTAGGGAGGAAGAATTGCTGTGTCCCATTCTCAGTGTCACCATACTCTTAATAATCTCAGTTTATATAAACTTCCAGTTTTCTAGTTCTGGAAGTCACAATCTACAAATTTATTGAAAAAAAAAGCTGTACATCTCTTATTCTACCTTTTGTTAAGGAAGGCCTCATAAGCAAGGCTGCAGCATGTAAAAGATCTAAACCACAACAAGTTGTGCCCATTGACTATTCATTATAGGACAAAACAATATGCAATTAAAAAATACCTACTTCCAAAGCACTTACCTGAAGCCTGAACTGACAGGTCACTTCAGACACCAAGCAAAAATAACTTGTGCAATAGCTTTATCTGCTTGGTATGCAAGTATGGTCTTACTTCTTTCAGCACTGCACAATTTTCACAGAAGGGCATCATGACATTTATCCCATCTGATCATGTATCATTATTATGGAAAATAGTTATCAAAAAAAGGCTTTCTGTAGAGTACAACCTTCTAAGGAAAATGACAATAATTGCTAAAAGTGTCGTGAATTACTTTATGATTATGTAAGCATTATAGGTTGCTTTTCTACCAAGTAAAAGGGAGGCCATTGCACACACTTTTGTCCCAGTGTCATCAGCGCTGGCAGAGATTTATGTATTTCCACAACACAAACCATCCACAGATGCAGATCAGCTGCTAAGTGGCATGAATTCTGCACTTCCCTGGCCAGCTACTGATTAGTCAGAGAAACCTGCATTTACCAAAGTGCATATTCATTCCCGCTCCTTCAATAACACCTGCTTTATAACAAACCCTCCTGCAGCGTTACAAGATCTGCATGTCCTTGAATGTGAAGTTTCGGTAAGTCTAAGATCACATTCCTATGCTATCTCACACCAGTATCATGTCCTGGGAGTTTTTTTTTTTCTGAATCTTAATCTTGAGTTACTAGAACTGCTCACTAATACATTTGCAATTCTGCTGAATGAGCCACAGGAAGCTGTAAAAAGAGACTTAAGGCAGTGGACTGAGGAGGACGTGACAGCACTGCCTTCTCGAGTGGGAGAGGCTCGAGGCGGTACTCACAGAGAGCCGTGGTGAGCTTCTCCGGCTGGTCGTAGTGGACCATGGCGACGCAGAGCGTGTTGAGGGCAACCACGCAGAGCACCACCCAGTAGAAGCTCTGAGCTTTCACCATGCGCCGGATGAAGAAGCGGAACATTTTCTCTTTTCTTCGGAAGTAAGAGGAGCTCTCGGTCTTCCCGCTCTTCAGACTTGCACGGGCGAAAGGAGACCCTGGGCATTGGGGGACAGAAAGAGCCGTCACCACGCGGCACCCACGCGGGTGAAGGAAAGGAGGAGATTCGTGGACAGCACAAGCCCTCGCTCCCCAACCCAGGTGTGCTGTGAGCAGAAAGCTGGACACACCGAAGGAATTGAACCAGGAGGTTTTGCTTGCACAGACATTATGAAGGATGAAGGCTGGGATTTTAAAACTTTATGAGCTGGTGCCCAGCTCTGCCACCAGACGAAGTTGTGCTTCCAACCCCTCGAATGTGTCAGTGACTTGTAAACTTTGAGCTCCTCGTTGACCGGAGCGACAGAAAGCAATAGGCCCTGCGGCTCCCACCATTGTCTGAACATGTTGAGACCCCAGTGAGCTCTGCCACATGCTCAGGAGCTCACACCAAACACCACACAGGCCCTGCTTGGGAGCACCTCGAGGCACCACTCGGCACAAGGGCTAGCGAAATCCCCTCCTGCTGTCAAATACTCACACGAGTGTCTCAGCTCCCCATCACTGCCTACCCAGAGCAAGGGGAACAGCTCATTAGGGATCCTTGGGGGAGGAGATGAACACAACTCCACTACAGCAGCAGTATCTATGCATGGGGAAGAAGTCTGGTTTTCCTCTTGAGTTTCAAGGACTCTCACAGAACTCATGGCACCAGCAAGCCAGCCCCTACCTTCCCTGCCCAGAGCACAAGGCCGTGATCTAGGCTTTCCACTGCTAAAAGAAAAGAAATGTCCTTATTCTACTCCCCATCTCATCTATCTCCATGGAATGGGGCTCGATCTGCCTCCATCCATCACATTTTGGGCACAGCTACTCATTCATAACAAGTTTCCCTGTATCAGATACGTTTCAAGTCTAGTCTGAAACCCTGGAATAGAGTCAAACGTTTCAGCAATAGGGAGCCGATAGAAGCAATGGTTTCTAATGTAAGCTCTCCTCCTGAGGTGGCAGGCACTGCTGAAACGGATGATGAAAAAGCAATCCCTGGGTAGTGCGGAGGCAGGAGAATCCAGCTCACATTAGCAGTAAATGTATGCAGCAGCTGGGGCTCCTTTGTAACAGCCACGCACAGAGCTGTGAGCAGGGCAAACCCCAAGTGCTGCAGGTGCCCGCTGCCCGCTCCAGCCCTTGGCCATCGCTGCTGGGCCCCGTCTCAGGACGGCTCCTCCTGAGCCACTCACAGCCGCCCTTCCCTGGCGTCACCTCGTAGCAGGCAGGGTCGACCAGGACACACACTGTGCTCGTTGGTCCAAGCGACACGAGGGCAGGTGATTTGCACCATCTATCCTTGAAAACGGCTGAGTGAGTGACAGGAACATAACGTTCTCAGTGCAGCAGCCCAATTTTTGAGCACCCTGGCTTACATTTCATCATTTCCAAGGATAGAAGGGGTGGGAATTTCACCTTGTTTCATCTTCCAGTGAGCATCAAATGCATTACCCACAGAAAGGGTAATGTGTCCAGACACGACACCAAGGGGCTCTGCAGGTTGCAGAGCCACGTGCAGGGGTGCTGCACGCCCCTCCACAGCAGAGCTCCCGGTTCCACGCACGGGTCGGTCTGCGGCTGCGCGACCGCACGGCCAACGCAGACCAGCACTGAGCCAAGAGGAAGAGCTCGACGCACCATTGTTGGTGGTTTCATAATCCTTTCTTTGCAGTTAAATATATATACATAAAGGTAATGCTCATCTATTGCTTGAAGGCAACAAAATTAATGAGAGTTTAAGATACAGGCAGCATCAGCATCATAATCATGCTCAGCAGGTAAAGCCCTCTCAGAAATCTAAGCCAATTCTATACTCTTTCATGTGCATGGGAATATCCTGCTGCCTTTATATCCCTTAGCTAAATACTTTGCTGATCTTAAGTAAAGAACAGCAGGCCACATTCAGTATTTAAACTGTTCCAAATCTGAGTTAGTCATACTGGAGAAAACAAGGGAGGGTATATGCTGGTCAAAAAGACATCAGGAGTAGAACGGTTTGCTGAGAATTTTGCTCTATTCTGGACGGCACAATGGGCATCCAACACTGACAGGAGGCAGTGGATTGGACAAGTGTGGAAGGTGGAAAAGCAAAAGGAGGCAGCGTCTACTGCTGCTGTTTATTAGTACAGAGAAGGGGCTGAGGGTTGGGAAGGCAGGAAAAAAAACAAATTTTAAGAATAAACCCAGAAAACACAGAGAAGTGTTTACCACGGTAAAGCTTTACAGTGCAATTATAAGGCTCATTGAGGTATTTGTGTTTGAATTAAAGAGCAACGTATTCAGGCAACAGCCAGCAAGAGACCTGTTGAAGTATCTCCCACTCTGTCTGCATCTTTACTTTGTGCTCAGTAATTATATTGTTAGTTCTTCCACAGTCCTTGTGCTCCCATCAGCAAGACATTATAGCACAAGGAAGTCGTCCAAAAAAAAATCTTTTCTCAAAAACATATTCTTTATGCATAATTGCCCATATGATCTAATTGTTTATATTATGCAGAGGTTTTTTTCAGGAGCCTGCAGAAGTATCTGCTGTACTCATTTCTTTTCTGCCATTTTCCATGCATCATAATCAAAAACACTTCTCCCAAGTGGATGAACTACTCGCAGAAGGTGGAAAGCACTGCTGTTATTTTCTCTGCCATATGCTCCCAAGGCAGTTCCCAGCTCTGCATCAGATTATCCATAAATCCAGATGCTCCATCATCTGCGGCCACCTGAAATGCTGGGTTTGAAGATCTATTTGTGCATCATGGGTGCCCAGAGACTGGAGGGCCTTCCATGTGAATGCAAAGATCTCATCATTATTGCAACCATAAACATATGTTTTAAGATGACCATTTCTTGTTATCAGTGCAGTGTCCTAAGTCCCTCAGATGAAAATAAGACAAATTCAAAGTACACAGAGCTGCTGTTGTTTCTCCCTCTTTCATCAACCACCTCCCACAGAAGCATCTAGACTTTTGCCACAATATTTGCTCATGGTTTGGGGGATTGTGACAATTCAACAGCAGGAGGTGGTGCCAGTAACATGATGAGCAAACTTCATTTCCCTTGATCAGATCTGAATTTAAAGGAGGTAAATAAAAATCCAGCAACAGCAAACCCCTTAAAAGTTTAAGGGATTACACTTGAGGCAGTTATGCCTTCATACATGGACATGCACTCTCAAATGTGCTGTTTCTGCTGCTACTCTTACACATCCAAGATTTGCTGCTTCATGGTTACTGGGGCACCAATACATTTCTTTGGAAGCTAAATGAGAACATCTGCTACTTCAGCAGCAAAACAAAATACAGGCTCAAACAAAATCTCTGCCGCAGGAATAAGAATAGGAAAAATAACTAACTGAAAAGCAATCATGGAAGATTGCTTCCATGGTGCCCCAGATGCACCATGTTGCTGTCTACACGGTATCGCTTCAGAAGGGAACTGGCTCTCTGTCAACTACAAAACAGGTAGAACCTCCTCTGCCTGACATAAAGTTACTCTCTGGACACAAGAATACCAAATTCACCCCAAGAGCCACACACAAACTGCTTAAGAGATATGCCCATAACAACATGCATGCAAATGTTTATCTCCCTTCTAAGGCAAGCAAAGGAGAACTAGCTCAGAACTACTGCCCAGCATTTCCCAAAAACTATTCACTGAACAATGTCAGTAAAACTGTTCACTGAGCAATAGTGACACATGTGACTACATACTTGTCCTCTTCCTCTATTCCCTGCAACAGATGAGGCTTAATGGTATCATTTGACATATTTGGGTTTCACTAGCATAAACGACCACGTCCAAACCGGATCACAGCATGCCCAACACAGCACAGATGCTCCAAGCATTCTGGCAAGGCCATCAAACAGCGCGACATGCAGCAGCTGAGCTGGCAGTGTGAAGGAGTGGGTCAAGCCATGATGTCATTTGCCTTGGGAAGTCAACTGCTGCTGAAAAAGCAGTAATAATTCTTCTTGCAATGAAGCTGCATGTAGCTCGCAGAAGGCCAGAAGAGAGCATTTGATGCATTTGTTCTGGGCCCAAAGCTGCAGCTTCTGGAGCTGGCGAGGACCCAGAGGAAACAGAACATGAACACACTCAGCTGGAGATCTAAACCTAGCAGAATGCGAAGCCAGTACTCACCAACGGAGCAAATGTCTGTGAAATGGTCCTCACCTTCTTCAGCATGAATCAGGTCATTTTTGCTCTTCTTTATCGCCGCTCTTTTCAACACTGTGCACAAATTAAAGAGAGAAGAGCCCGTGAGCATGCAGAGTGGATTCTCTCTCCCTCCCCAACTCCACTCTCCAGGGCCAGCATTTACTTCCCAATGCTGCCTGAAGCTGCCTTACAAGGGTAAGCTGTAGCAAATCAGTCAATTTACAACCTTGCAGGGCCTCCACATGCTTCCACGTCATGGTCATTTTTAATTGAACCCTCTAGGTATTTGAGGGTTTTCCAGACAGAATTCTGTGCACTTATACTTCAGGCCAGCAAGTGTAGGAAGGCAGGGGAATTTGCTGTGAGCTGCTGGACCTTTTAGCACAGAAGAGAGGCCTGGGCAGGGTCACCAAGTGATTTTGAACCCCAGTGAGTTATGACATGAGTGCTGCTATCCATTAAGAACATTAATGTTGTTTACAGTGTGCACCATTAAGAAACCAGTATTTACTGTGTTCCAATACAGTTTACCATAGCACAATGCCCTAAGCAGCACAAATGCCATGTTGAAAGCAACTCCTACAAATCACTGAACACATTCTTAATAGCACCCACTGTATGATTCCTTCCCTCCGGGGATGTCACAGCTCTTTGAAAACACACTTTGTCCAACAGCATCTTTTGTAGGGAAGGCAAATGTCACTACATCATCTTACTAGATAGGGAAAGGGAGCTGCACCCTTGGACTCAGAAAGGTCTGTGCTGCTTCGTCCAGCAGAGCCTGCACGAGAGGCAACGCCAGGAACAGCGGGGACTTTGCGCCCGTGACCACCTACCTGCAGATCTGGACAACTATCAGAAAGAAATGTGCCGATACAGTTTTCTAACAGCTTAAAACATACAGTAACTAAGCACCATTTGCTATCAGCAGTAAGACACCCCATGGTGTGGTGATACCTACTGTCCAGTGGGCACACACAGCAAATCCATNAAAGGGAGCGGCACCCTTGGACTCAGAAAGGTCTGCGCTGCTTCGTCCAGGGTGCACGAGAGGCAACGCCAGGAACAGCGGGGACTTTGCGCCCGTGACCACCTACCTGCAAATCTGGACAACTATCAGGAAGAAATGTGCCGATACAGTTTTCTAACAGCTTAAAACATACAGTAACTAAGCACCATTTGCTATCAGCAGTAAGACACCCCATGGTGTGGTGATACCTACTGTCCAGTGGGCACACACAGCAAATCCATTCACTCTGTAGCAACTGTCTCAAGTTTAGGTTCCTCCGAGGGAAGCCCCTCACCCTACTCAAATCTCCCTACGTTCAGAGAAGCATCTGCACTTCTTCCTCAGCAGCTAAGGCAGGCCTTATTGCTCATCTCACTTCAAGGACATTCAGGTTCAGAGGTCTCCAGGCTCAAAGAGGACACAGTGAACCTGCGATTTGTATCCATTTTTTGCAAATAACCTCTTTTGTTCTTCTCCCACCCAACAGTTGGCTGAATCCTCAGTCCCAGCAATACCAACTTTGAGTCCATGAGGCTGCATCTGTCCTACTAAATTCCAGCATGTCCTGGACCATCCCAAGCACTGGGACACAACCAACTCTGCTCTCTGATACTGAAGTTTTACAGCATTCCCTGGGATGAACTGAGCACTTTTCCCTTCACCTTCTCCCCACAAAACTCCTGTAGCTCAGCAATTAGAGTGTGCCAGGAGCAATCTCTACAGGCACTGTAGAGATACCCACTGTTTTGGAGACCAAGACAGTTTATTAGCATTGATATGGACTGTTCCACGTCAGTCACCCTCAAGGCTAGAAACGCCACTAGCTTCTACTACAGAAGGAGCCTTCATACACCTGAACCTTCGCTCCATGGCTATGGCTACCCACCTCCAGCTTGCTCAGGCCACCAGGATTGCTCCTCTGGATACTCCTGTCGCTCCACGGGCCCTGGCTACACCCCCACAAGACAAGGCTTCCCCCAGCACACACGCAGGGACACGCACACACGCAGGGATGTGCTGAGCTCTGACCTCGCAGCCCCAGCGCGTCCGTCCCCGAGCCCTTCCCGGGCCAAGGCGGGCCAGCGGCCACGCCGAGGGGCTCGCAGCAGGACTGGGCAGGAGCCACTAGTGACCTAGGCCCTCGGGGAAGCAGGAGTGCCCCGCGGGGCCGCCTGGCCCCTGTTGGTTTGCAATCCACTCACTGTTGTAGCTGCTGCCGCTGCTAGTCTCTGCCGGTGCCGTGCCTTGTTGAATCGGCCCTTCCGAGGCGGCCCTCCCTGACAGTGAATGGGAGGAGAAAAAAAAAGAGGAGGGAAAGGGAGGGGAGGGGAAAGGAGGAGACATGGGAGGACGAAAGATGGTCAGAAAAGGGAGAGGGAAGAATCTTTAACTGAACTTTGACTGACTGTCACATCCTAAGAGCTCAGCAGTCTCGAGGTGCAGGGAGAACCGTGGCCACGTTCTCCTGGCACCTGCCTCCAAGCTGAGCTCCTCCAGTCACCCTGAACGCTGGGGTCACGTCGTGAAACAGGATCACCACACCCTGTTATGTCTTACTGCTTACAGGTAACAGGGCTCTTAAGTCTTTGTCTCTTAGTCAAATCCTTTTGGAAACCTCCATTTAGAGCTCTGCCTTCTCGGTGTCCATGGGTTTCTCTCCTGGCATCCGCGCCGAGGCCTATCCCCTCCGCAGCCTGCGAGCAAACGCGGCCCACAGGCGCCTTGATCATGGTGCAGTCCCACAGACAGCGCAGGGACTCTGGCAGACCCCCAGGGCAGATCCCCATCCCAAAACGATGCGTCTCGTAACTGCTCATATCCACCTAGAGCCTCAAAAGACCCAAGAGAAGGGACTCTCTAGCCTAGCTTATTCCAAGCGCATGCAGGAGCGCGTTCCTCGCACCCTCTGGGTTTCCACGGAAAACCAGGTGAGCGTTCAGCACATAAACCTCTCACAGACCACAGCACAACGGCACAGCAAAGCAACCTACCATCCAGAGGAGACTTCTCTTCTGCATTCTTGTCCTCCTCTGCCAGCATCACCTCTTCTGTAAAAGGAAAAAGAGGAAGGCTCAGCTTCGAGTTTCATTTCCAACCCAAACCCATCCAAGCTGGATGCAGCAGGCAGATGTTTGCTCCTACTCCACCAACCTCCTCCTCCCCATCACACTGAGCCTCCACAGGGAGGAGGTGGAGGTTCACAGAACTGTGTTTCTTGCCCTGTGCCCCTCTTGCACAAGGGACGTGGTCAGTCAGACCACTGGAAGACTGTAGCACATGTCCTCCATTATCCCCCTCTCCACAATGAACCACCCCCTCCAGTTTCTACCCACAACTATCACCCACCAGGAATTTCTGGAGAGCAAGAACCCTTCTTCAGACCCAGATCTACGGAGGGCTTGGGCCTCCCGTCCAGCCACCTTGGAGATACTGCTTGAGGAGCAAAAGATACTCCAGTTCCATTATAACTTTTCTGTTTCAGTCAGTAAAAATCAGAATTCAGCCTAGAAATGGATCTGCATCTTCCTGCATGGGGCAGAACAAGCAAGACAGGCTGCTGCACATCAGCCAGGCTACACACACCACAGATGACAAAACATCACCACACAGCCCCTGGGCTAAAATCTTAATCCAAAGAAAGTTCATGGCAAAGTTCCTTTCAGGAGGAATTTGGGGCCACCACAGTTTAAGCAGTGCAGGGTATGTGAGACACCCACTGCCCACATTCCATCACCTTCTCTTGCTGTGAACCTCATCCCTAAAACAGGAACTTACACTTTCCTGCAAAGGAAGAACTCAGACAGCGTTGGAAAAAGCAAAACAGAATCCCAGGATGGTTGAGGTTGGCAGGGACCTCCAGAGATCACCTAGTCCAACCCCTGCTCCAGCAGGGACACCCAGAGCACGGGGCACAGGGCTGCATCCAGGCGGGTTTGGGAGATCTCCACAGAAGGAGCCTCCACAGCCTCCCTGGGCAGCCTGTGCCAGGGCTCTGGCACCCTCACAGCAAAGAACTTCTTCCCACGTGGAGGCAGAATTGCCTGGGGTTCAGTTTGTACTCAAAACTACCCTTGAAGCAGAGTTCTCCATCAGATTCACAGCACAGGAACAAAATCAACGTACCAGTTCCTTTTGAAAATCATTGACCGCGAGTAAAAAAAGTAATTCTTCATTTCTACTGAGTAGCCTTATGTTTTGCATGTTCCCATAATAATTTGTCATGGATCTTTGCCAGTCTTTGGGCAACAGGTAAAGAACAGTCCCAGCTCTCCAGATCACCTTTGAGAACTGCAAACACCCAGCCACTGGGACTTGCAATGATGCTACTGTGACACCACCCTATGTTCCAACATCCTGTGCATCCCTACAGCCAGACAGACAAGGGGTCTAACAATACTACGGGTGCAAAAATCAGAATGATAAATGTCCAGAGGTCCTCAGAATTCATAGAATCGGCAGTTTGATATCAGCAGATCTTTATCGTCACCTGCCACACACATGCTCTTTTGAGACAACTCTGCATGCCAGATGCCCAAACAAATCCCCCTATTTCAGGAGGCTTTAGGGTCTCCTAAAATGATCACTTAGTAGAAACAGGATTAGAAGTTGCATGGTTTTTATGATCACTGAAGCACAGACTAGATGATGATAGGCAGGAGGCTTGAAAAACCTCCAAAAAAGAGGACATCTGCATTAGAAGAAACACTTGACAAAGACAGTATCAGATCAGCAACTTCTAGTCTCGGATCAAATGTGGAGGGTCCTCTCCAAGGCTTCACTAGGATACGAGACACCAACAGGCATCCTGGAACTCAGATTAATTGCTGTTATAGGACTGAAAATAAAGCCAGTGTTATCCCGAAGACCTGGGAATCAGAACCAGGCCTCTGAGAAACACGGTGGCAATTCTGTCTCTTTAGCATGGGATATAGCATACGGCAGGCTCAGAAAAGCAGCATATTACATGGAATAACTCGCATTAAAAAGGCAACAGAAGCAAAACAGAAACAAACAAAAAATACAAAACCAAATTTAACTATTAAAGCCACAGATGTGTCAAAGAGAAAAAGTGAATAAAAAAGCTTCCATTAGAAAACTCCATGACACTCTCACAGAAGATTATTTTGTGTCTCTGGCAATTATCCTCCCTTTCATTTCAGGCACACTGCAGCCCTTTTCTCACTGATCTGGGTGTCTTTTCCAGCCCTATCAAGGGCTTTCTGCTCTTTGTTTCCACAACAGAAAGTGGAAATCTGAGTTTCGTGCAGCTTTGATGTTCCAGGGAATGGCATTAATGCTACCCTGACATAGAAGAGAGGTTAAGCACTTTCCCAAGGATTGCTTACTCCAGGAGAAAAGTGACACTCAGAATCAATGCTGTGTGAGAGAGATGGGCTCGGACAGAATTAAAATGCAAGGGACATACACTTGATTAGCTGCAAACTGAAAGACTTTCGTTCTCTGAGCAAAAGCATTTTCAAAATGATGCATGTCCTTGTAAGATAAGAGAAACATCTTCAAAAGAATATTTGTGAGCTTATAAGCGCTTTACTCTGTGCAGAGACCTTGTGGTTACTCCTCTCTCCTTTAGAAATGCAGTCTGACAGTCTAATAGTTGTTATAGTTTTAAGGAGTTTAATGGAGAAAGCAATGGAGGCAAAAATCATTTCCATAGATTACATTGCTTGGCTTCACCACTTTTTATTCCTCTGAAAGGCACAAATTCAAATCGACTTGTCACTGCCTTTGCACAGAGCCAAAAGAAAACATGAAACAAAAAGCAAAGTCTCAAACCCTGTCTCAGCACACAGCAGGTGGAACAGCACTGGGTTTCCTGATCTTAATTTGATATTGGTTGAAGTGAAGAAGTGGCATTTGGTAAGAAAATGTTATCTCATGCCTAAAGAAATGACTAAGTGCGAAGCACTGCCTTCTGCATCCCTATCAACTACATCTCAGTGGTGGGAGGCGCTGGTCCTTTTAAGGAGCTTACTGGGAAGAGAGAGGAGAGAGGGGGAAAAAAAGAAGAAAGAAAAAGAAACACACAAACACACACAAGATTTAACTCTGAGACCAAAAAAAAAAAGTTAAGATCACAGGTCTGTTTCTAAATAATACATACAATCTGCTTCTAAGCAATATACGTAGCCAATGTTCATGGTCTCAATATGGGAATTGTAGGAATTACTGACCTACATGCTGCAGGTTGCAGAAAACGACAGGATTCAACCCTTACTTCTGGCCCAGAACCATGATCTAAGCTGCTGTTTGCACTACTGTAGGTCCCAGTGAGCTGAAGACACCTGCAGCCCTGCATGACCCTCGGATCGGAACTCAGCCGCCCCGACGGTTTCCTTCCCTTCTGCCTCTAGACCTGCTTGTGTGCACAGAGGTCCTCTGACCTGCCAAACCTCTTCTCTCCTCTTTCACACCCTCCTGCAGCTCCCTCCAACCCGACAGGCACTGAGGGGCTGCTGCTATCACCCCTCCTTCGCCACCTCTTGGGTTCCTCAGTGTCACCCGCACCCCACACTATCCACCATTTAGGACCCTGGGGTGTCCCTGGCCGCTCTCTTCGGTTCCTGCTGCTCAGGACAGTCTCAAAGAGGCTCCACTGGGCTGCAGTGTCCCATGCTCATACTGTGCCTCAAGACAAATGTGCATGGGATTTTTACATGAAATTGGCTTTGAAAACATTGAAACCCTCTGGTTACTTTATGCCTTTGTTCTTCAGCCTCAGCCAAAAGGAACTAGAAATCATGCAACAGAGAAATAGGTAAAAGCAGAAACTTCAAACCTGGCCTCCTATTTCAAGAAAGGAGGTCAATTCAACCTTTAAGGAAATTGGTCAGGTAGTGACTTCTTTCCTCTAAGCCTAAATGTAATCTAAATTCAGCACCTCAGCATATTCTTTCTTTTCCATGCCTTTGTTAAAAGGCATTTGTTAAGTATTCTTTCATATAGGACTTCCTGTATCACATAAAGAATGTCATGGTTTAAAACACCGTGTTATAAATGCTTTGACCAAACACGTCTCCTTGTTCAGCAATCCACATTTAAAGAAGTCTCAACTACACCGACTTCTCCATCAGCCATAGCTGTATCAATTTATCAGCAGTGAACTGGCATCAAAATCTTGTGGGTGTGCCAAGGCACCTCTCTGAAAATTTCACAAGCACCTTTTATTGGTTCTTTCTTTCTTTTCACTGTACTACAAGAATAAAGGAGGAAAAGAAAAAGTTAGTTATAAGAGCCAGGTTATTCCAGAAGTTTCATTCTTACCGTATAAATGTATTTTGTAACCAGTCATTAGTGCAGGTTTGGAATATGCTGAAGTGCAACAGCATTTAAGAGAGAAAAGAGACCCACGGTTTTCATTTTGAGGAGCACATAGTTTAGAGTCTCAGCTAAAAAAATAAATAAATAAAATAAAAGAGTGGGGGGGACAGGTTAATAAAGGGCAGCCCCGAAATCTTCTCGGAAGCGTTCACTGGATACAACACACAGAGCTAGAGATAACAGAACATTATTCAGGTTACAAAGAGAGAAAGCTGTGAGAAACTTTAAAGGCACTCAAGAGTGGTCAATAAACAATGAGCACAATGCTAAATTAAAATCATTGATGAGAAATGGGAGGTTGTGCACAGATTAAGGAATAATTTTAGTTATTCAAGTACTGTACTTGGTTATAAATTGCTTACAGCCCTTGACATATAAACTTGAGCATTACTGAGAACAAGGAAGTTTCTCCAGCTCCAGCAACTGCTTGGAATATATAAAATATTACAGAGCAAAAAGAACTGGATTAAGTATTAAAAAGCCTCTTTATGAATCACTGGAATGCAGCATTCCTGTCTTCCTACCTTGCATTAAAAATACATGAGAAAAAAACGAACAAACAAAATGCTCAGAGACAGGTGCTATAAATATTAGAAACCTGGAGAGGCTTCTCTCAGAAGAGAGGGGATTCGAAAGACTGGGTCTGTACGCTTCAGAGGGGAAAACATGATGAAACACAGCAGCAGGGAAGTAATAATAATAATAAAAAAGTTTGTCCTGATAACTCCCACCATGACAGCGTCAGGACAGACTTACTGTAGCAGAGAGGCAGTATATTTAAAATAGAAGTAAAAAAAATAATCAAATGAATTGTTAATAGGACTGAAGGTAAAGACAGCAAAAGTATTTTAAAATCAGATTTTCCATGAATAACAACAATCTCCAGAGTTACATTATAATTTAATACCAAGAGCCTTGTCTCTCTGTGCATCCTGCAAGTGTCCTCTCACCGCCTGGGGCTGCTGCACGATTCCCCCCTGGCTGGACACACGCGGCCACCAGCTCTGGCTGCTCCTCTCGCTCCCCCAAGCAGTTGGCTCTGACCATCATCCCACATTGACCGGGCAAGGTAAAACTCATGTAACCCACTGAATTCACAGTCGAAATCCCGAGCTCATAGAAAGAGATGGCAAATCCCCCTTGGCTGCACAGTACCAAATTTCGGTGCCCAAGTTCTAAACTCTGGATTTCTCAGCTTTAGCTAGCCTTCATGGGGCCTTTTGTATTCAAAGATTTATGAACCATGTTAAGTTGATTTTTATTATCATTATTTAGCTGTATAATGAAGAAGTTTTTTGTTGCATTCCTACTGTATTTTCAAGAGTGCTTCTACAGCATGTTTTTATTATTCTTCCATTTGGCCATTTTGCATACACTCTCCTATTCTATATATTCTTCTGGATACTGCGTCATTAGATAAAATAGAAATGGCAAACACAATAGCCCTTCATTCCCACAGGAATGCAGAGCTTGGAGGAGACTGTTAGCTGCATGTTTTATAGCCTCTCCAGCTTAACTTTCGGACAAGCTCAGCTAACGACCTTTGCATAGCATTTCTGGGCACAACAGATCAAAATGATGCAAAGCAACCTGCATCCCTGCCAGGGAGTCCTCATCTTTGTGTTACTGATGAGGAAACTGATTCAGAGAGAAGTCACAGGGCCCTAAAAGCAAGGTGGCAGGAGAGCCCATGCACAGCCAGGGCTGTCTCAGCCCCAGCTGCTGCTGCAATCATTAATTAGTTTGAATTTAAGCAAGTCCAAATGCTGTAAGCAAATTAGAAGACAAGTTGTACATGGAAAGTGAATGGTTCTTATAGAACTTATATAGTCCTACAGAGCCACGGAATTAAAGGGAGATAAAGTGAGGTTACCTAATTGAGAGCAGTTGCTGTTGCACAGCCACAGTGAATAACAGTCTGTCAATACAACTGGCACTCAGTTGTCACCTTGTATAGTGCTATTGGAAAGAATGGGTTCGAGTCTCCATATAAACCACTGCTTTTTCTTTCTACTTTACATTTCAGTGCTTTAGCCCTCTCCCTCTCTGGCCACATTGTCAAAACCCATGTCCAGACAACTATCACTTGCTGAGGCTACTGTCTTGGTGCAGACTTTCTGGGGAGTTTGCAGAAGGGTAGAGCCCCACAGCCCAGGAGGGCAGAGGAGCAGAGCACTTGAAAGAAAGCAGAGAAGTAGTAGCAGCCACATGAAAATGCAATTCCAATGATTTCTAAATATGACAGCCTGGCGTGCACATTGGATGGACGTTGGAAGCTGTAACACCAGGCCAAGAGCTGCCTGTTGCAGAATGGTAACAGGATGTTTTTGCCCATGGAGTGCATGCAATTAGTTGCTGTGAGCACATGATTTGCACGAGTACATTTTATTATGATAGGTTTCCAGCATCAATATGGATTGCAAAAACCAGGACTGACAAAAAGCCTTTTTGGTATCACACCAGCCCACAGTTTAGGAGGAAGAGAGTCACGGCTCTGCCACGGGCCGCTCGTCTGCCTGCAGGAAAGCCACTATCTACCCCTGGAACTCAGTTTCCCCTCTGTAAAAGGCAATGATGAGGCTGCCCTCACTTTCAGACAGTTACCTGAGTACCAATTCCGGAAATTTATCTCTCCACTCAGACATTTTAGCTCTGCAGAAACGCAAGCAAGGGAGCAAGCGAGCAACAAAGGCTTCCTTGACGTTACACTGTGGTTATGCCAGTATAGATCGGCTACTCTATAACCCAGGAAGGCTATCAATTATCTCTGTCCTCAGTTAAACAGGAAAAGAAAAACATGCTATTTTTATTTAATAAGTGCATTGGGTGTTTGTTAAAGTTGATTATGGTTTGCAATATACTGCAATTTTCAGTTATAATAATTACAAAGCAGTGTTAATATCCACCAAGGCAAGTTTCATGAAAGTGATCTCTGTGGCTCATAAGAGCAACACTCCAGTGTAATTTTCCAATAGTACTCAGAGAGGCTCATAAAATAGCTGTGTAAAGTAAATAAAATATAAATGATCATATTAAGAAACAGTTCCCCCACTGTGCAACCTGGGGGGAACAGTCTATCACTTTTTGTATTATGCAGAATTAAGGCAATTCGTTTGATCCCAGCCGTAAAGTTGACCCATCTCCTTCATTTTTGCTTAGCCAGAGACAACTCTAGTGTGACTACTCAGAAAAGCAGCCAACAAAAACAAGTGTTGGCTGATTCCTATCTGCTCTTCACTTGATGGCCAGCAGCACTGAGGATTCATTCAGAGAGCCATAGTTCTCCACCAAAACTAGACTGTCCAGGCCCCAAAACTCACCAAACCAACATCTGATCTCTCTCCTCACCTGCTTTGAAGATCCACTCCAAATAGCCATTCAGTTCTCGTTCAATTTGCTGTTGTCTACGGAGTTTCAGGAAAGCTCGGCGATTTTCTACCCTCTCTCGTTCTTTGGCAAATTCACTATGGAGAGAGGAAAAGAAAAGAACACAAGAAAGCTTATGTCACCAAAGGTCGGGAAAATACACAGCTCCTCTTGTCTTTCAGGTTATACTTATGAAGCTCTGAAGCTGATAACACCAGTGGTGAGTGGAAACCATGATCTAGCACACTGCGTGTTACTGTCCAACGAGCTGTTTCTTTTATTCTACCCCATCATTTCTCTGTATCTCTCCTCCTGAGAGAGGCCTGCAGACCGCCACGTGGACACACTCTTGTGCTCTGTGGCCACGCGACACCGAGCACCACGAGGTCCTGATGCACAGCCAGGCGCTCCGTCTGGTCCTACAATACAGACACTTCTAACACCGCAGGTTGCTCCCTGCTCTGCACAGCACCACTCAAAACCACTGCAGAGCTTCCCGGAGGAGCACAACACCACCGTGCCACAGACAGCAGCAGCCTTTTTTTCCCCAGCTTCAAGCTCAGAGCCTGGAGTTTTCCAGCTCCATGGAATGCTCTGTGGGAGCTCCCAGCCTGGAGTTTTCCCAGCTTCAAGTTGATTTTAACAAACAAGTCAATCAAGCTACAGGTGAGGAAGGTGCTTTGTTAGGCTGGTGGAAATCCTTACACAAATCCTTAGCAAAGTACCATACAGAGCAGCCAGAAAGTAACCAGATCACAGAAGCCAGGAAAAAAAATATCCAACCATCTAATCTCTTTACCAGCTTTTGCAGGAATATTCTATGTGCACATCCTACAAGGTGGCTTGAGATGATGGAGAGATGATAGCACAGCCCTCCAGTCCCGGACAGTGCCCCAGGCTGTCCCCAAGCTGGCTGGAGCTCTTGTAGGGCCACTCTGATGCTCCGTGCGGAGCGACCGAGAGCTCTGGGCCGGTCCCCACGCTCAGAGCCCAGGAGCGGCCCGCGCAGCTGCAGGCTCTGAAGGCACAGCCTGAGCAGCAGCCAGAGCAGCAACGACTCCTACCATCAGCACATTTGGTTAGAAGCGGGGCCAGGCTTTTGTCTCTACATACACCAGGGGCTCATTCACCCTCCCATTCGGCATGTTGGCTTTGCTGGGTCCTTCCCTGTAAACCTTCATTTAACAGCTGTGTCTTTCCATAGCATCACCCAACCACCCATTGCCCACGTGTTCCTCCAGGAAATCCAGCAAGGAGTAAGAGATGGGAGGGAGAAGAAAAAAAAAATGGGGAAAAGGAGCTGCATGTCCAGCAGCAGCTTTATATCCACAGCTTATCTTCCACCCTTCAAATCTGGAGCTTTGGCTTATTTTGGCAACAC
>VWPW01020032.1:34204-100319 GCA_013389825.1 Crypturellus undulatus
TTGAAAAAAAAAAAAAAAAACAGAATTACAAGAATTTTCCAGAAGACTTTTAAAGAAAGGGGGAAAAAATCCAGCAAAACACCATATTTCATCTATGAATATTTTGGTTGAAGGTTTTCAGACGGTTCTAAATGACAGCAACCAAAATCTCAAAAGAAGTCATTGGTAGCATAAAATTAGTTTTCAATTATTCAGCATAATCGCTATTTATGTCACTGACATCTACTAAACTCCCTCATCACCAGAAGCAAAACCTGAGCAGATGATGCGTGGCCTCCTCCATAACTTTCTTGACAGTCAGTCCTCCTTACTTCAGCCAACTCTAGAATGAGGAATATTGAAAAAAAAATTCACCTGTTCCTGTCCTTTGCTCTCCAAGCCCCCAAAACACTCCCTTTTCATTACTGCAAGAAAGTGTATTAGAAGGAAGAAGGCTGTGAAGGTTTGTGGTGTTGCACCCAGCAGAGTAAGCCCCGATATAGGGGAAGCTGCACTCTACCTGCAATGCAGTTTAGCTACAACATGACAACCACGAACACCTGATCCTACAGGGACAGCAGGCACAACCAGGGATCAAAGTAAGGACGTTCATCATGGAGAACACATGCCATACGAGTTGAGCTAAATGCATCACATTTTTCTTCTCAAGAGTAGTCCATGCTTCAAGTTTGAAAAATGCAAGACTGTTGCTTGTCACCTTGATAGGTGAAAGATTAAAACAAATTACAGTGTAAATATATCTTAGAATAATCACTCCAGGGAAACTGAAGAGCCTACCAGGCAGGAAAGGGCAAGGCCAATTCATGAGTAACCAGCAGGGTCAATAAAAGTTTATTATGCAATGAAATCCTCACACGCACTTTATCCATCCTAGCCTAACATTCAGAAAGCGTCCTAGCACCCAAAAAGAAAAGGTCTTTCTCTCCCAGGGTTCTGATGAGCATTCCTAGATGAGAGCAAAGCACCAAGCTGGAAGCATCGTGGATGGTGTCTCCTCAGCCCACTCCCAGGCTCAGCCACAACCTGCTCCGAGACCTCGTCACACCGCTCCAACCCAGCACTTCAGGCTTCCTCAGTAAAAATGGACAAAATGTTTCCCCCTGGGAGCTACATGGTGGAGAGAGATGGTATAGGATTACTGTCATTGCTACCACTAATAGTGACCATGATTAGCAATTCATGATAATAACACAGGTAATTAGTTCCCCATTCAGAACAATATAAGCTGCACAATTCTCATCAAAACTCTGATCTCAAAATGAAAGAACAGGTTTCATCATCTACTGCTGCTCGAAACAAGTAAAGAGAAGCACAAATCTCAGAGGGATTTCACCAAAGACACCCAGGAGCTGGAAAGCATGTTTAGAACCAGAACACAATCAGTTTTCAAAGACGTTTTTCTTCCAGACCAAGCGCTTCAAAGGAAAGACTGAAGCGGATACTGTAAGGCGAACGGCATTTAGGGATCAGTCCTGCCTGGGAAAATGCAGCCCTCAAGAAGCACGAGGACCAGATGAATTCAAGCGAGGGAGGTGATAGAAAAGGGACCAGCAAGAGGAGGAGCTGCCCGGGCTGCAGGCGCAGGGACTGGCTGGCAGAGCCAGGAGGGTAAAACCAACAGTACGAGGAAGAGCTACGCCGCGGAGCCTGCCCGAGAGCACCCGCGCACACAGAAACGTGGGGCTGCATTCCAACAGTGGGGTTCATATCCCACCATTCCTCGTGACTAACTAAACCGTGGATATAAAAGAGAAATACCTTCCACTCATTTTTTTTTCCCCTTTCACGCTCAGGCCTCTCTGCTTCTAATGCAAAAGGTTTTGATGCCCTGGGGTTGGCGTCCTTGTCCAAACTCAGCCACATCCCTGTGGCTGGGGTGAGCCCTGCACACAGCAGCGGGACAGCGCGGAGCCCTGCGCAGCCAGCGCTCCCCGGGCTGCTGCCATCCCACATCCCTGCGCCACCCAACGTGTCCCCTTCTTCCTGCAGCCTCATTGCCAGAGCCCATCTCTTCCCCGAAGGAGGCATCCGCCGTCTCCACGCCGCGGTGTCCGACGGCTGCCCAGGCCCTGCCCCTGCAGCACCATCCCTGGCCAAAACCCTGTCGAGCCCCTCACTGCGCATTTCACCAAGGATTTGTCTTGGGAATATTCTTGCACTTCACTCACTAACCCCATTAGCATCCCAGAAATTACAGAATAGCAGATTCTACCTCCAGGGAAAGAATTTCTTCTGCTGGCTCATATCTCTGTGTTTTGTCTTCCTCAAGCACTGTAAATCCTTTATAAGGGGAAATCTCTACCAAAAGCAACCAAAAAAGCCCAACACCTTTAAAACTGTTTGTACGTAAGGACACAAAGCTTTGACTGTGCTAAACAGCATGAACAGAATGAGAAACCCTTTGAAATCTCTCAGAGACTGAATAATTTAGCAAGGCCCAGCCTCAGCCTCTCTCTCCCCCGAGATGCCAGGGATGCCGCTGCCAGCGAGCAGAAATCCTGCTGCGAGGACACGGCCACAGCCCCGCGGCAGCCTGGCCACCCCAGAGCAGCCCGTCTTTGGTGTCACCCACACCCACACAGGAGGCTCTCCTGGAGAGGAACAAAGTCGGGGGCAGCTGGGCTGGTTGGACCAGGGCAGTGCCCAGGGCACCAGAGCACCAAGAAGTCAGCAGGGACGGTGTCCCCGATTGCACCAGCCTGGGTGCATGCGACTGAGCTCGAAGTAGGGATGCAGAGTAGAACAAAATCTGACCAGGAAGGAAAAATATGAAAAATAATAAATCTAATAATAAATATTTGGAGTCAGTGTATCATCACAGAGAGATGCAGGAGGCAGCGAGACCAGGAGAGCTCCAGGCCGACAACACACCAAGGAACAGAGGACTCTGCAGAGGCTCCCAAGAGCAGGATAAGGCAGGGCAATGCCTGCCCGCCGGGCCCAGGCCTGGAGCGCTGCAGACCCAACCCCACGGGTGCAGACGTGTCCACAGCTGCCACCTCGCACCCAGAAGGGCTGCGAACAAAAGGAGATGAGGCTTAAAGAACACGGGGTTTTATTTATTTCATAATAACATCAGATACGTCCTTCATGGTAAGTCCTGAAAACACTTCAAGATGAACCAAACTGTGGTTATCCTCATTCACAGCCAAAAATCTGAGGCTCAGAGAAACTTGCAGGCAAAAAAAAATATCTAATTTGACGCCTCTGACCTCCTTATTTGCAAATGTGAACAGCAGAGCTTTGCCAAGTACCACTGTTTTCAAATCCCTCTAACAAGTGAGCCTAGCTCAGTACTGAGCACAGGCAATTGATTGTATTGATTATATATCAATTATAAAACCTCTGGCACAAGATTTCAATTTGATGGAGATGGAAGAAATCTCATCCCATGGGTGCAGAGATATCTCAGGAAACTAAGCACGTGAATCAAACAAAAATCACTAGCAAGAATTTCTTCATGCTGGTTACCTCTAAGATGGTGCCGTTCTCTCCCAGATTGCTGCCCACAAAGACGGTTTGATGAGAGCTCTGGGTTTTGAACATTGCTATTAAACAACAAGGAAGCCCAGAAGGGGACTGTGATTGCCTAGTGCTGAAGATGGCAAAACTGTGCTCCTCCTGTGTCCCACCAGCTGCATGAAATCCCTCATACCCCGTTATCCATTTCCAGCTGGCCACGTGTGTGACCCTGTGGGCACGGTGTGAGCGTGGCCAGCCTGCATGAGGAGCTGGAGCCTCTCGGAGGAGGGATCCAGCTGGCTGCACTGCTCCGCAGGCCCCACAGCCGCACACAGGGATGAGGAGGGCTCTGCATGCCTGGAGGGGCTTCTGCTCCCTCTTCACTGCTCCAGAGGGGCTGAAAAAAACAGTCCTGCTCAACGAGCTGAGAAGGGATGAAAGTTGCACCGAGAGTTCCATCAATCAGCATCGAGCCAGGCGCCACAGCCACCTTCGTCACTTGAGCACAGCAAAGATGCTTCAAATCCAAGGCAGATATGAGTATATCATGCGTTTCCAGCAGAGGAGAGCAACAGTGGAGCAGTGCAAAGGTGAAGTTTTCAATGCATCTTCCTTTTAAAAAAATCAATTTGTGCTGGTTTCAGTTTAACTCCACCTGATCCAATTTGAAATGCTGCAAATGCCACAGCTGGGCCAGACTGGGCTGAAGGAGGCCGTGATGAGGAACAAAAAAGGCTCCATTTACCTTATAGTATCAATTGCCACAATCAAGCCACCGCAACCCACTAGCTCAAAACACAGAAAACGCAGAGTCCACGTTTTGTAGGACATTTAACTTTGTGAGAGGACACTCACGTGGAAAGACTTTGTTCTGTGACTACTTTTGTAAGAGGCATATAGCCTTTCTCCCAAATCTGCAGCAATAGCATTGTTAAATGGGGTGGTGAAAAACAGAAGGAGAAAAAATACTTATTTTACCCCGTCTTTCCCCTCTTTTTTGAGTACTAGCTGGGGAAAGACTAAAAATAAAAAGAACAGAATCTCATATCTTTTCACGATGCAGCTCTGCTGCTGCAAATAATTAGCAGCAGCCAATGTGAGACCACAGCAGGTAACAGCGAACTTGGAACAGATCTGGAGGGAAAATGAATGATTGTCTCTGTAATGAGGGAGAAGGAGGACAGAAGAATGCTTTGCCATTATGACAAATTAATCATCCTGATTATTCTCCAGCCTCTGCATGTCTTGAGGGCTGAAGTTTTATGATCTCAATCTGGCAAAAATCCTCAGGATGGAAAAACATGTCATGAAGCTCAGCAGAGCAAACCGCAGCCAGGCAGTGCAGCGAGGTCGGAACAGGGCTGTGCTCCTCCTGTCGGGGAGCTGCTTGCTCTAGGAGCAGGGAAAACTCAGAGATCCAAAACACAGCTGGCAGAAAGGGAAACAGAAATCCCCTAGGGAGACAGCAGCACAAGGCAGGAAGAGTGTTTAATAGGACCATTATCGCTGGTTGTGCCCAAAACAAGGTTCAACAGTGGAGATTTAAGATGCCTTTAAGCATGAACTATGAAAGCTGCAGTAAGTCTCCATGAAAACCATCCTGAAAATTGCCTGAAATCACCCCAAAACAGCGCTTTGGTGTCAACATGATTCCAGCAGGGATGTCAGGTCTGTTCTGTGGACACAGCCTTCGTAGACGAAGGAGCCTTTTGTCTGTCATCTTGTCTGTCTGCAAGAGGTGCCCGTAGCTCCCACCCTTGCCAGGCTCCTGCTGTCACGGGGCTGTGGGGCTCATTACAGCACCGTGTCCTGCTACAGCCCTAAGCTAAGTACCTTCCTTCCTCCCACAACAACATGTATCCTCATTGCACTGCGCAAACCAAAGCACCAAGACAGTCACCAACGCATCACCCCGAACCACCGAGCCCATAACCAGGCAAAATTAACACCCAGGTCAAGCACCTCGGCAGAGAACTCGCTAACCTCATCAGCCCACAGAAGAAAGACGCTGGTGGGCTGAGCCTGGTAGGGAGCCGCTATGGTAGTGCACCCGCCTCAGCCCACGTCTCTGGTAAAGCAGAATAACATCCCTGCTGGCACCCGCAGGGTAAAAGATGTTCCCAGGAACTCTCCGGGCCGTGGAGCTCCACGCTGGGACAGCTGAATATTCCCACCAGCCCCACGACGAGAGACGAGGGCAGCCGGCAGCCCAGCCCACGGTGCTTGCACCGAGAAGAGAACAGAAGGCAGGGAAAGCCAGGCCAGGAGGGTGTTTAAGCATCAGCAGCTGCTCACGAGAGCATTGGCAGCGCTCTGATCAGCACGCACAGGGCAGACGCGCTGTATGGCAGGGCCTCCTTCCGTCCGAATTATGGAGCCAACATACTTGTAATTGCATCTTCAGCCACATATTCAGAGGATACCGTATTACCAACGGTGACCCAAGATTTTGGGTTATTTTTATACCAATATTTTACCAGCACTCAAAGATTTATACATTTCCCTGCCAGGTACCTTGCCACTTCCCTCCCCCTCAAAAAAAGAAAAAAAATAGGGGGAGAGGGGAACTAGATGTTTGCTCTTTATTTTAAGCTATCTTCTCTTCCTTAACATTTGCAATGCAAATGCTGCCATATCTTGCTAGCGGATGGGACTCAGAAACCTAAGCAGTTCAGTCTATCTACACTATTCAAACAGATAAGCCCTGGAGCTAAGGCCGCCTTTATTAGGTATCTGCACACTATTGACATGGGTTCAAAAATAGCCACAGAAGGGTATGATCTCATGTCAATAGGAAGCTCAGTACCTCAGTTATCATTTCAGACTATTTGCATTCCCATAATCTGTGGTACTGTCCCTTTACCTACCTCAGAAATCCATACCTTCCCTGTTGCCAGGCAAGGAACACAAATATAGGAAAGGGAACCCCTAATCCTAAGCCAATATTGGTCTACAAAAACAGGGAGGTGGGATATTTCCAAGGATCTCCATTGGAGAAGCAGCTAACCAGCACAGTCACCGTAAGGTGGATTGCACTAAGTTCCCGGGTAGAGCATGGGGCACCAGTGGTCAGTGTTCACCATTGAGCTCTGCTCTGTAGTTTTTTTAATGATCAAAACCTCCATGCACAGAAATAAACACAAAGAATCGTGTCCAGCAGAACCATGTTCTTTTCTGAAGTGCTGAGAACGCAACAGCAACAATTGCTGCCCCCAGAGATGCAGGCTGGAGTCCTGCCCTCACTGACCGTTTCACACAGCCCCCTGCCCTCAGCTCCCCAGTGCCTGGAGCCTGTCGGTTGCTCAGCGGGGTCTGTGCCATCGTGTTCGTCTCCTTCTCTCCCCACGAATTAGTTCTGCTAAGGACAACACACCACTATGTAGAATGGTATTTCAAAGCTTTCCTCTGGGGAGGAGATGTGATTATCCTTACCAGTACCAGAGAAAAACCTAATGCACAGAGCTGCATTTTTTTTTATAAAATATATGCACTTACATTTTTATAAAATACACACACTTACATTTTATACGTATCTTGCCCCAGAAACAAGAAGCTTTCAGGAGAGGCAGACTGAGGCCACCATCCTTTGGTCACCAAAGACCCTTGAAACCAGCACAACGGAACAGGTGACTACAAGCACCTGAGGTTTGTCTTACTTTGCAAGTATCGTTCCAGCCGACATGGGCTGGCCACACTGGAACGAGGTGGGGGACTATGCACCTAACCACCTGGCTGTGGGTAGAGGTTACGCTGGGTAAGTATGGCCACAAAGTGGCTCATTGCAAAGCCTCTGCTACGAGGACTTGTCTGATGAACGGCTTCGGACCAGCGTTATCATAGAATCAGGCTTACCACACTGATCCCTCACGACACTTATCCATCGTGACCATTCTGCCTGGCCTGACGGCCCAGCAAAGCTCGCCATGAGGGCTGCTCGCTGATCCTCCTCCGGAGCAGCACGTCTCCCACCGCTCGCTGCTCCCCTGCTCTTCCACTCACTTCTTTTGGTGAGGCCTCTCATCCTCAAAGCACTAGAACACTGGATATCAATCTGTTCATCGAAAACATTTTTTCTTACTCTGATAACTTAAAGAGCAAAGGGTGAAACACTAAAGGGCTTTTACCACTCAGGAACATTCACTGTTTTCTCTCTTCCCAGCTTCCAAGAGACAGAAGTGAATCTAAATGTTTATACATACACCTGGATGGGTTTGGGAGAAATTGGGTGTGAAATGAGATGTCAAATGTATGAGCTTGCAAACCATTAAGATGACTCAGGCTGTTAAATCCAAATCAAATTTCTACAGATGCTGGGGACCTTCCAGCTAGGCTTCAAACCTGGCAGCCTGGTCTCCACAATGGCCCAAACCCAAAACTCACGGGCAAAGAACAGTGCATCCTTGCCTGACCCCAGGGATTTCAACAGCAAGACACCAACGTGTCCCCAAAGTCCAGACATCAGCTTAAACTGCTATGTTTGTTGTTTTTAAAACAAAAAAAAAAAACTTTTCATTTTCTTTTGTTTGAGCTTCACATTTTCTTCACACTTCACCATGCTGTGCAGTTAGACCAAACGCATCATGAAGACTCTGAAGTCCAACCCCAGCAATAAACTTCTTACGCGAACATCGATGAATCCTAAGGGGTTTCAAGACATGGCAGGAGCAAGCACAGCCCCAATCACTGTAATTACATGGTCTTCACAGAACTCTGGGGTCTGTATTCAGAATCATCTCAATGATTTGTCAGCAGCTTATCCTGTGGCTCTATCATCTTACAGAAATACCCCCTAGCAAGGAAAGGAAGTGGTAGGAAATGTGTGAAGGGGGATAGTGTAGAGTATGGGGTGTCACCCCCTTCTCCTGTTTTTCACCTACATCCTCTCCACGTACTAAAACGATCACATATTCCATTATTTTTTATGCCGGTGGAAACAAGCAAATCATTAGTGCCTTACCCTGATAAGACGCCCAGCACCAAGTTGAGCATGAAGAAAGAGCCAATGATGATGAGGGGGATGAAGTAAAGCCAGTTCCATGTATTTCCTGCAGCATCATTAGTCTGAAAACAGAAAGAGAAGGGGAGAGAGGAAAGCAAATATGAATCGACTTCAGAGGCAAAATACAATACAGAATATGCGGGGCAGAGGCCACAGGAGAGTCCTCTCAGATTTCCATCAGGCTGTTCACCACTGATATGCTCCTTTGCTATGGTCACCAGCTGAAATACAGACAAAAGAACTGCGGAAGCCAGCTGAGCATCCCACTGTCCACACCGCAGCGCACCAGCAGCTTCCAAAGCTTTTCCTCTAATTCTACAGATCCACACGGACCCTGTTGGGGGGCCAAAATCCCATTTTAAACGACTGCCTCTGTGCAGAAGCACAGCTTCTGCAGGAGCCTCCTCCCTCCCCACCTCATCCTGAGCTGGCATGTGCCGAGCAGGGTTGTATTTACATCTGAATTGAGACACAACAAGGGGAGGCAGCCACAGGCTTCCGCTAATCTGTGCTGCAATTAAGGCAGTACATGGCACCCTGCCCAAAATCTGTGTGCGCAGGGAACAGAAGACAAGAAGTCTGCAAGAAAAGGAGGCATCTTTAGAGAACTGCAATTTCACATCTGCTTACTCAGCACTTTGGGGCTGTGTCATCAAAACCCATCTCAGGCTGAGTAAGCAACAGTGGAGATTAAGCGGGGAGGCTGCTTTAGTTTATGACAAAGTTTCTGCATTCATCAACCACAAGAGAGCTCTTTAAGGAAGTGCTGAAAAGTAAAATGCCACATGGCCATTACCGAAGCCAAACGCCTAGAAAAATGCAAATTCTTCTCTCTGAAGCGAGGAAGGCAGCAAGCTCAGAAGGGGCTGGTGTGAGGCATAAGAGAGGCTAAGACCAAAATAAAATAAGAGAGGCAAAGGCCTCTCATTCCTCCTTCTCCTCCCAGGCTTGGAGGATAACCCGCTTCCCCCATCGCGAGCTCAGCACTGAGCTGCCTGCCCACTGTGGAGAGCAGCAGGGACCGCAGAGAAGCACTCACAAACACCAACTTCAACAAAATACACTAATTCTAACTGATATTGGTGCTTCCTATTTATTATTCGAGGTGCTTTTTAGTCACTATTCCAAATCATATCTGGAAGTGAGACTTTGTTTGCAGAAGAGCATTCACATGCAAAGAACCTAAAATGCAGCCATAGAATCATAGTTAGGGTTGGAAGGGTCCTCTCTAGAGATGATCTAGTCCAACTCCCCNCCCTCTCTAGAGATGATCTAGTTCAACTCCCTGCACACACAGGGTCACCTAGAGCATGGGGCACAGGGTGGCATCCAAGCGGGTTTTGAAGATCTCCAGAGAAGGAGACACCACAACCTCTCTGGGCAGCCTGTGCCAATGCTCTGTCACTCTCACTGTTAAGGAATTTTTCCTTAAGTTCCTGTAATAATTCCTGTAATTAAGTTCCACGAATATCCCAAACACGTGTGCTCCTTCTGCCACCTGAAAACGTCTCTGCACAAGTAGATGTCACCTGGAAAACACACAGAGACAACACGCAAAGAGGGACCGCAGTCAGAGCATTTCTTACAGCACTAACGGTACTGATGGAATTACACAGCTTTTCTGAGACATTTTAATACGGTGCATATCTGCCCAAATCCCTCCTCCAGGAGCAGACTCTGGTGACAAACATTTCTCCAAATAGCTAACACATTCAACAGCTTCTGTGTCAGTTGATCAGTGAGTCACCCAAGACGAGAACTAACTAATCCAGCCCCAAACGAACACTGCTAAAGGCAAAACCAGTGTGAGACAAGCAAAAGAATTGGAAGAGAAAACAGGTTGGGAAAACAATAATGCAGAAAAATAGAGAAAACAGTCCAGTTCTTTCTCTCAGAATTTTTAATGTCTTTTCCAAAACCTGTTGTCGCACCACAGCAGCATTCCTTCTTTCACTGCTTTATTTCTCTGCTCCTCTTTCAGCTTTTCGACATTTCTTCTCCCTGTTCTCCTATTCCCCTTGCACAGGGCACCAAGGACCCTTATCCTCAGCGCCCGTTCCCAACACACATAGAAAAAGGGCCTAGTGTAGTCCCAGCCTGCTTTCTTGGGATTAACCTGCAAAACGAGCATTATATATATATATATATATATATATATATATATAAATATTTAGAGACTGATATTTAATTCTCATTGCGCCGACCAAGACGGAAGCCACCGGCTGGAGTCACCACTTCCCATCCAGCAAGGCCGGGAGCTGCCCTCAACCTGACGAGGGGGCTCGAAAGTCATGAGGAAGAGCCAAAATCATGAGGAAGAGCCAAAGTAAGGAACAGATGGGACAGGGGAAGCTGCATAAACATGCAAGTGCAGCAGGTTCAATACAGCCAAATGATCATTTATCATTTATTTATTCGTTTGAAACCCAAACTTGGCGACAGATCCTCGATTCTATGCCATGATCAAAGCCTTTAAAATGAAATGTGCTGAAATACGACTAATTAAGCACCCTCCCCGGAGCTCTGCTGTGCTGCCTTCTGCCCAGGGCAGGGCCTGGCCTCGCTGTCTGCTCTGTCGCCCACGCGGGTGTCCAGGACAAGCCAGAGGACAAAACAGAAGGCAGCAGGGTGAGCAGAGAACTTCGGAGAACGCGGAACCTCCACGGACACGGAGCTGCTTTCCAAGGCTCCCAGACCTGAACTTGGGCACAACTTATGGCACCATTTCCACCCTGGTGAGGTGTTTTAATGCACAAAAACCACGAGGTGCTGAGACACAAACCTCGTCTCCTCAGGAAGACCCCACAGGGACCCGCGGCACCAGGGCCTGGGCTGGGCAGCTCCCCACGAGCAGAGCGCTGGGCCCTGTCCTACAGCCCAGCATGGTCATTAAAACAACAGAACAAACAACTTTGTGTTCTAGCTAAAATAATTCATTAGTTTAATGTCCAGCTCACTGTCAGGGCTACTTAATCCTGACCACAGCTCTAACTCAATACGGAAGTAGAAAAGTGGAAAGCAGGGGACTGACCTCAGGCTTCGAAAACCCCTATGAGCAAGTCGAGCCCTGGAGCGCTCCTGCCAACAAGACCCGCTCCCCGCTGTTATCTCCAATCCACTGCCACCCCCTGTCCTGGTGCACTTAGGGAGATGCACTCACAGTACCTGGCCAAATGCATTGCCTCCTTTTCCCATTCCTCATCTTTTTTTTTTCTTCTTCTTTTTTTGNGCCACTGCCACCCCCTGTCCTGGTGCAATAAGGGAGATGCACCCACAGTACCTAGCCAAATGCGTTGCCTCCTTTTCCCATTCCTCTTTTTTTTTTTTCTTCTGTTTCTGCCACAACACATAACCCAGCGCACAGCAGCACCTCTGTGACATTCTGCTTCTTTGCTCCCCCTGACGCCTGGTGCCTCTGCAGGGTCGGAGGGCCTGGCTCACCAAGGAAAGCTGCAGACCATGGAACAACCTTCATGTATCAGCTCTCTGTACAGCTGCTCTCAAGTCCCCTTCTCCCTTTCCTGCAGCATCCAGCACACGGGAGCGTCCTGCAGCAGTGACACCAGCGCCGTGTCTCTACAGGGACGGCTAGGTGAAAACTGTCATCTGTAACAAATGCAGAGGCTAAAAACCTGCCGTCTTGTGGGAAGATTAATACCCTGAGCTGCCATAAAACCAGAGAAGTGAGTGTACTCCAACAGGCACAAGATATTTTCCACAATCAAGACTTCAGTGACTTGGTCAGTAGCAGAGACAAGGCTGACAGGAATCCTCAGACTTTCCTGCGCCTCAGACCCAAAGTGCTGCTAGGCCCTTGCTCATTATGTTAATAGGAAAACAGCTCTAATTAATTCGTTTAAAGATATATTTTGAAACAATTAGCTTGAAAGCCATACACTCCCACTTGCAATGTGACCAAAAATGCATTTATACCACGGTTTATGTTCCTTTCTGCAGCCCTAATCCTGGAGGGCACTGGTGGACAAGGCCTGTGTCTCCTGCAGCATGTAGAGACGCAAAGCGCCTGTGCCTGAAGCTTGTCATGTCTCTAGGGTATCTCAGCGCCACAAGAGCAGAACCCAGGCCACTCCGGCACGCAGAACTTGGGCCACTCTGGCCGGAGGAACAACCTGTCCTACCCAGGGACCCGTCCTGCTTATCTGCGGTTTGCAGCAGTAACGCCCGACACGCACGGAGTTAACTTTGGTTTACACAGAGCCTTGTGAACAGGCAAATACCTGCCTCTGTTCAACCGGGTGACAAACCTGAGATCTGTGGGGATTTAGAGGTTGCAAATTAGAGCAAGCAAAGCAGAAAGTAATCCCTGCAATCCTCCCTTTCCGACGAGCAGACAGCACCCCCGCCCACACATTTACTCCTCCTGTCTCCTGCAACAGAACCTAAATCTACATTTTGTAAGGAAAGAGACTGGGGCATTCCCAAATACTGGAGTTCCGCTTCCCAGCAGCCCATGAACCAAACACTAAGACCATGGCCCAAAGGTACCCTAGACCCATGCGGTCTCTGACCTGGAGCTAATGGTTCCTGGCAGCAAACAGCAACAGAAGATCTGCCACTATTTGTGCTGCTCACAACCCCATTCAGCGTATACCAAAGGCCGACTGAGACAGGCAGTGATAATGTTTAAATAATCTATTCAAATAACTATTAAGCAGTTTAACCTGATTAAATCCTCTTAGGCAAGGCAAAAGCAGCAGAGCACCACAGACTGTCACCACAGGAAAGTGCTGGGTGGGATAAGCAGAGCCTCCTGTGCAAGGGCGGTCACACGGTGTGAATATGAGCACCAAAGAAAGACCCAAGCCTTGTTATTTCAGCTGGTTTCCATGTTTCTGGTCACATTACAATCATTCTTCTGGCCTTCCTCCCCAAGCCCACGCCACCTCACTGGCGGCAGGAGCAGAGTGCTCAGAGCCCAGCCACATCCCCGCACGAGGCTGTGCCAGACCCTCAGGTGAGCACATTGACCCGCTGTAAGCAACTTACTCCATCGAGCTGCAGTCACTCCCAATCGCTATAAATTACAGAGTTTGAGTGCCTTGCACTCACCACACTGCTCAGGAGGTTAGTGCAGGTCTGCAGGAAGAGCCCCTTGGAGCTCGGGGACAAACTCCCGCTGCCTCTTGCAGATGCGATGCCCACACGAGCTGCACGACAGCGCTCCCCAGCACCCCGCAGCCTCCAGCTGGTGACCTGCAACCTCCAGCGAGACCTTACTGCAGGCCACTAGCTGAGCAAGGACGTGCTCCAGAACCAGGAATGGTACAAAATCAAAGGCATCTGCTCACACCACCACAAAGGGCAGCGTCTTCAGAAGCAAAACGACAAGTCCCAGGTCGGCACCACCCTGGTCATCAGATCCCAGGACAGAATCCTTGCTGGTTGCTACTGCCTGGGAATTTCCACCTAGGCTTCCATACATAAGCAAAAAGGTTGTTTGGTGCTTTCAGGCTGTTAGAGTCCCATTTACCCTTAGAATTATTACACATTTTTACCAGTACAAGCACAAAATGATTCATGTGTCTAAACAAGGAGCCACTTTGCTATTTACACAAGTTTCTTCTTTCAGCTGCTTTGACAGACATAGAAATCCTGAGGCAATTGCCCCATATCTCCAAGGCAGAAATCCTGCCATCGCATTGCTCAGCACCTTCTCCAGCAGTGTGAAAAAGAGGCAATTAAGGAGCGAGCACAAACTATTGTAAATGTTTCCAGGCTGGGGTTCGATAACCAAGGGATCTAATTTAACAGAGAGAGGCACAGTATAAACACCACAGCCTGTTAGCTCTTTACCATGTTTTTAATCAAAATGCACAGTATACCTAAAGTTGACTCATTTTTATTTGATTTAACCAGTGGCAGAGCCTGACTTATCTGGGGCAATTAAAATACAGTCTTTCCTTAGATAAGTGCTTTTGCATTGGGAAAACTGGCATAGAGTGGTGACCTCTGCTTACCTTTCATCTGATTTTTCACAATTCGCTCCCTGCTTCTTCTCCTAATTAACAAGGCTGTTTGTGTTTGATTTCTTTCTTTCTTTCTGTTCCTACTCTTAGCGTTAGGTGAATACCCAAGCGCAGAGGTGAGCGGTGAGAGCCTGGTCGGAGGAGCTCATGGATCTGCTCTATGCGGCCCTGCTGCAGAGCGCCCCAGCCTGCGCGGGGTCCCTGCGCTGCCCCGAAAGCAGGACCAGGAACACCCTGCAAGGTTGTAGGCCCTGGTGAGAACCCTACGTCTCCCCTGAAACCAGCAAAGGGAAGACAGTGCTGCAGGACAGGGGTTTCCAAAGGTCTCAGAAGGACGCGGAGCACCAGCAAGCAGCTGACCAGGGCATGCACTCGGCCAGGCAAGTTATTGAGGGGGTGTGAGAGATTCATACTTGTGTTTTTGAAGAACCAGGCTCCTCTTGGCAGAGGAAGGAACAAAACCCTTCATTGTGGTTTTTCCTTTTCCTGCAGTTATCTTTGTCCCTTAAACCTTTCCTTTTTCAATAAGCTCCCTAAACAGTCAGCTCTTTGTGGTTCCTAAAAAGGTTATTATGTGCAAAATGCCAACATCCGATTTAACTCCGTATCTGCTTGACCGCCACTAAATAAACAGCCTGCTCCTCCCTCCTGTCTTTTTTCCTCCACTGCCCATTAAACCGGAGCACCCTGCACTGCAGTAGGACTATTCTTGCCTATGTTGGGCAAGAAACGTTCAGGATCATTTGCCCTGCACTACTGCAGCTGAAACTCCGTTCAGGATCATTTGCACCACTAGTGCAGCTGCAACCCCGTTCAGGATCATTTGCACCGCACTAGTGCAGCTGAAACCCCAGGCCAGTCTGCTGCACCTGCCCAGCTCGAGGCAGGACTTCACCTGGACTTCAGGCAAATGTTTCCATCAGATGGGAACACAGGACACTGCCTGCCACAAAGGATATAATCTCATGCACAGCAGGACATTCCATAGCTTTTTTTTTTTTTTTTTTTTTTTTTAACTCCTGTTTTATTTTGGAGAGGAGAAAAAAAAGGCCTGGAGGGATTTGTGTAAGGTTCTTAAAATAATGAAATCCTCAGAACCGGGTCCAGGGCACTTGGAGATAGTGCCCAAGGCTCTCACCTGGTGATATACACGGAGGAAGAGTGCAGCTTCTTCCTCACTCCCTGGGAAAGCCATAATCTCATTCAGCAGAGCTTTACAATAGCTCCTTTTTTTCTCTGTTCCATTTAATCGGTTATCAAAAAAGATGTTAAAATCCATCTCCCTTCCAAAATATTCATTTTTCTCCATTCTGTTTCTACTTTCCCCTCTTGCCTTTTAAAGAAACTTTCGTCTTTTAAATCTTTTACATCCCTTTTTACCCCAAAACACCAGCGAGGTCTCCATTGAGGAGTCTGTAATTACCATCCCCAGCTTCATCGAGGACAAGAGCCGTCACAGCCCCGTGAAGGACAGCGACTTGCAGGTTTCCCAGCAGACAGATGGGAGAACGAGGGGCAGAAGTTCTGCATCTCGAGCCCTGGTGCAGTGGTTTACCATCCAAAACATCAGCAACTGCAAAACAGCCATCTGCAACTGTGGTTTTTTGGCCTGTTCCAGATCAAATACTCTCTTGGCACAAAGTCAGCGCAGTAACTTCAGTTACTGACTTGCAGATGCTACAGACCATTGCAGAGAGCAGCTGGTGTTGAGCTCCGCAGGGACAGGCCAGCCGGGGCCGGGGGCCGTGCTGGCGTTGACCCTTCTGAGCAAAATCAAACGGGCAGAGAGGGGAAGAGCTGACGGGAGCCTCGGGCTTGTGCCAGCCACAGGGAGCACCGAGGAAGCGGCCACCCCGCGTGCCCGCCCGGGGGAAGGAGGGCTCAAGTGGGTTGGATAAGGACATCAGTGGTCAGCCCCAGTCGTGGTCACTCGCAATATTCCATACTCCAGAGCCTGCACAGTGAAGGTCTATTTTCCACCAAGCTGCAGGGAAGCTTGGAATTAAGCTTAAACACTGCACCCTGGGTTTATACCTCTTTATGTGTGTTTTGAGACAGACAGGAGAACTCCTTAGCTGGGGGTTTCCCTGCTGTGTTTGAAGCCATTGGGGATGGATGGTCGGACAGCATCTTGGGAAGCCCTGAGCTCCACCTGAGGGAAGACGAAGTTAATCAGGGACAGAAGGGTCTCTTGATCTCCTCCTGCACCACATTATAATCACACCCCTGGGTTTTTCTGATAGGTCCCAATCGTGTTTTGCAAAGTAGGAAGGACACTGTGGCCAGGGATGTGTGCTCCGGTAGTCCTTCGGGATGAGAAAACTGCTGCCCGATGGCAGTAAAGGTAAGAAAAGCATTTGCAGAGCACACTAACCCTCCACGGTCCTTTTTACCTTGAGCCACGAACACAGACCTTGTCCTTGTGCAGCATCTGCCCAGATGGACTTGCCTGGAGGGCTGTGTGCTAAGCTCCCAGAACTGCATGTTTAAACTGAAATTGGTGTTTCTGGGAAGATTCTCTCACCTCACAGAAGATATTTAATTTTTTCACCTACCTTTTATTTAGATTAGAGGGTGGGATAGAGGTCGGCCAGTTTCACTGCTGAAGAAAGCAACAGTCCACCTAGGCCAAGTCCCCCTGCTTCTTGCCCCCCTTGGTAACTCCTTGTTTCCCCAGTGGGTATCGGGGAGAATCCCCAGAGTCTTTTGATTCTCACAGTACAACAATTAATGCTATTTTTGAAACAAAAATAATCTTTCTGTCCCCAAAAGGAAAATCCCCTGCACCCAACACCCCAGACATTTGATGTGCAAAGTTGCAGAACACACAGCAATTCACTAAGAGGATCAAAATCAAATCCAGAATATTTTATATCCTGCAAACACAAAGCAAATGAACAAAAATCACTCTAATAAATTGGCTACTGTGCTGAGCGGAGAGTATTCTGACCCTCTGAGAATTTACTATTCCCAGACATACTTTTACAAATATTGCCAGCAAAAAATGATGCTTCCAGATTTTGCCATGATAACAGAAAACCTGTGACCAGCACTTTATACCACGGGCAGGATGAGCTGCGAGAAGAGTTGAGATCCTCATTACTGCAGAGAGCCCCAGGCACAGTGAGACGCTGCCCCTGGATACCCCTGCAGCGTAGCTGTGCCCAGAGCCCGGTGCTCGGCGGGGAGAGCCCACGCACCCGCTTCCTGCATTCCCTAAAGGTGGGAGGCAGATCCTGAACGAGCCAGCAGGGTCCATCGGGATGGGAACAGTTCAGCCAATTTAGATCCGATCTGTGAGGTGAGGAGCTGTCAATGCTCATTCGCAAAAGTTTGGGAAAGAATGACAGATGCTGCTATTACTCCTCCATTAAAATAAGGCACTGAAAATAGAATAAAAGTCTTTTTACAGAGGTTGACATAAAAGACCTCCTGGCTCTGTGCCTCTAACTCGAGATGAAGGGGAAAGAGCGCAGGGGCTCACGAATGTCATGTTTCATGTCACCCAGTCTGGTCCTGGCCAGAGCACCACAGGAGCACAGAGAGCAACGAGCTGATGTTCAGATCGAAACACTGCAGAGAGAACCAGGGAGATAAGATGACAGAAGGAGAAAAAACTAGCAGCCAGGAGGGCTACAATCCCTACGAGGCCCAAGGCACAAGTCCTGCAGGGATGCAGACACAACCGTGGGGAGGAGGGAGGCGATGGACGGCCGGGCTGAGACGTGCCCAGGGCTGAGATGTGCCCAGCCCTGCGCACAGGGGCTGCGTGGGCACCAAGGCAGGCACTGCCAGCGGGTGCCGAACTAACCCTGTCACTGCTGCGAGGCAACCCTTGCCATCCCGCCATGACCGTGCACGGGCAAGGGAGCAGCCCTTGGGCCAACAACCCCCTGGAGTCTCTACTAAGCCCGGGATACTGAAGTTAAAGCCTCCCTTCTGCATTTTTGTGACACTGGAAATGGCACAAAAGGCTGCCCAGAGGAGGAGAATTCAAAGGGTGGCAAAAATCAACACAGGAGCTACTTACACCTGAATATATGGCAAGTATGCTCGCTCTGTTTCAGGAAATTGCTCAAAAGCAATGAAGCAATAGTAAGAAAGCATCTCTTATTTCACATTCATCTGTCACGTTATAGTCTCATAAGCAACTGTCCAGCTCTCGCCGGGATTATCACTACAGCAGCGACAATAATTAGGAAGGATGAAACAAACCCACGATTGCAGCAAACCTCATGCAACAGAGCTGCCTCCTCGCACCTGCACCGGGCGGTCCTGGACTACCGAGGGCCATGCAGACGCCAGTGCCTGGCAGAGGTGACAAACCAGGTCTTGGCGTTGCTCTAGGGTGGCTGCGCCGGGCCAGGGCCATCCTGATGCAGCCAAGCGTCCCCAGCCCTCCCAGGATCCACAGGACTGGGAACAGCAATGCCAGCTTGGAAATGCAGGAGGAGTCACCGTGCAGCAAGCCTGACCCGGGGGGTTTATTCCTCAACAGAAACACAGTTACTCTAAACAGGAGGTGAACACATCCACCCACAGCACTGAGCAGAGAACCACTTTGCTGGGAGGCAGAGGGGTCTTATCAAGGGTGGGCAGCCAAAACCTGGAGGGAAGGGCAGCTGGAGAGAGAGCTTCCCATCCCTGAAGCAGAGAGCAAAGTTCCAAGCCGTTTCCGCAGGACAGGATTACAAAATGCAAGCCTCGAGCAGAGGAAATCAATGGTGGGAAAACGGGGAAACGTGCATGGAAAACTAGCCCTTTGGTTTTTGATAATTTAGGCTTCAAAATGTCTGGCCTGTCCTCCCAGTGAGAAGGGCTAGAATGCACCAAGTGAAAAAGCAGGCGAGCTCTAATTCCCTCAACCCGATAGCCCCGGAGCTGGATTATTTCGGAGGAAGCCTCCAGACACTCAAAGCCAAGTCCTAAACCCGAATCCTCACAGTAAAATCCTCGGAGCTGGCAGCATTTATGGTTTGCCAGGATACTGCTAGCCATGTATGAGCATGTTTTAATACAGCCATTGCATGCAGTGATAATGTTAATTCGGTCAAGTTTAAATAGAAGCTAAATCCATCTCTTTGTTTCTCCCTTTCTGCAGCGTTATTTATCCTTTCCAAAGAAAGGCAGTGCTGGGGAGAATGAACAGGAGAAAATGCTGCTGTTTTATGCCTTGATCCAAAGGCTTATGGCACCAGTAAATCAATGAGTAAATATGCTAACAGCATTTCTTGATAGAAAATTCACTCTTTCCTCAGCTCGCGTGGACTCACTCAGCTGCTTATTCCTGAGCACGCCCGCCCCCCGCCTGGCTGGCACGAAAAGCCTTTAATTCCCTGTCGGAAATTACCCGCTGGCCAAGGGACTCGACCTTTTTCTATTGCTATTGGTTGCTAATCTCACCTCTTCTTTCTTTTAAACAGTTGGAGACTTGAATTATGAGTGTAAACTAGGTCTAAGCAACTCCCAACAGACAGTAAACCTTCCCTTCCTGGGGCTCATTAGTCATTATAAACCTAAAGACCAAATTATTATTGTTAAAACCAAGCAAATCAAGTTGTTTCATCTAACACGGCTCAGATAAAGGGTTATTAAAACCAGCACCACAGAATCCTCACAGAGTTACCTTCCCAGTTTCTCTTTTTCCGAGCACACGAGGAAGCTCTGACACAGCCTGTCGAGGTCCTACCTGGGGAGCACAGAGATCGATTCAGCGATGGGGTGGGAAGTCTGGGGAAGGTTGTTCCTTGGAAACTGGGCACTGCTTTCAGGTGCTTGGAAAGCAAGAGAGCTGCTTGAAGAGACTCAGGGATAAGTAATGTTACCTGCAGAACAAATCCAGCTCTGTCTCGCCGATCAGAGAGGCTTCAGCGGCTGCTGTCATCGAAGAGCAGCAGCTGGGCCCCAAGGGACACTTGTGTGTGCAAAAGACACCCACGTATTTACAGCTGTCTGGCTGCTCAAGGATGCAGCAGTATTTACACGAGGATAAAGATACATGCAGCCCCAAGTATGGATTTTGCTGTTCTAGTGGGTAGATGGGGAATAGACTTTTCTTCCCACTCAGCAGCCCTTGTGGCCCACAGCCCTCAAGACAGTCAGTCACGTGGGCTGATTCCCAGAACACTTCCCTGAGAATTCAATACTCTGTCACTTTCTGACTTTGAACATAGGAAATCATGGACCAATGTCCCAAACTGTTGTACAAATGGATACAGGCTTTATCATCATCTTAAACACAGACCTAGATTCTTCCTGAAGAAATAAAGTCTTTATACCTCAAGCAATGGCTCTAAATGTTCAGCAAAAGCCCCGAAGAAATTCTCAATAGCAGAAAGCTGTTTAAATGAATTACATCCTTGATCACACTGTACAAAATTTTAACAGTGGGGTGTTATATGTGCACATTCCTTAGGAAAATAGCTGGTTGGTGCAAAGCATAGATCTGCTTAGACTAGGCCACTTTTTGATTTCATCTACTAAGGAGACCACCCCCCGGCTTCTCCTCTAGTCAGTTATATGGAGGAAATATCCTTGCTCCGAATTTACGTACTTCTCTTTTTGGAAATAAATGAGCACATAGACTTAATCTGGCTACATGGCATGTGCTACTTTCACCACAAGTTCACAAAAAGAAGTGATGTCAATATAGGCACTCCAAACACGGTGTAAACATCTCTGTCCAGGGTGCAGGAGGGATGAAGACTGTGCAAACAGTTGCTATCTCAGCCATGTGCCCATTGCCAGCTGCCTGTCTGGCACCTCGAGTCCTTCACTGCTATAGATCTCTCCAGACAGGCTCTTCTCACCTGTTCAGGACTTTTGAGCCTGGACACCAAAAAGGGGGCTTTGACAGACAGTCTCTCTCATTTCACAAGTAGTTGCACTGCCTTCCACATAGCTAGTGGGCAGTTTTCCTCCCATGAGGGAGCAGCACAATGTTTGCTGGATTCTGGCACAAGAAACTCCACGAAGAGCAAGAACGTGGTGTTGACAAAACCATCCAGACAGAAAATTTCTGTTTCCAAAGTCTGCCTGTAGCATTGAGAACTTCATCTGATGGAGGAAGACACAGGAGGGAGGCTGGAATCTCCCAGTCCTGACCTTCAGATGGTTCCTGAGAGGCAGCCAAAGGAACCCCATTGCACCCTTCTCCCAAAGGGAAGCAGCAACTTGCACTTTGTTACACATCTCTCACACGACGTGGCAGCGGCCTGGCCCTGGCACAGCTCTGCTCCAGCAGACCTCTCCGTGTCCATGGACACCACATGTGCAAGGGCTGGGGGACCCCGGAGAGCCGCCTCACGCCACCATCAGAGGCAAGTTCCCTCTCTGCAGCATCCGTTGAGCGATTCTGCTGGTGCCNGACCTCTCCATGTCCATGGACACAACACGTGCAAGGGCTGGGGGACAGCCTCACGCCACCATCAGAGGCAAGTTCCCTCTCCGCAGCATCCCTTGAGCGCTTCTGCTGGTGCCCAATGCACTGCCAAGGAGCTCAGCACGGCACCGCGCACACCGGTACCGCGCAGCCCGGCACCGCACGCACACCAGTACCGCTCCGCACTGCCGAGGAGCTCAGCACAGCATCGTGCACATCGGCACCGTACACAGCGGCACCCTGGTGTCCACGGGCCCTGCATGGAAGGGGAGACCCCAGCCACACAGCAGCCTCACAGGGGAACCCAGCCACAGGTATTTTGGTCCCTGCAGGGACTACAAGAGCACCCCGAATCCCTGCTTTGGGATCCCTAGAGTGCTCTGTTATTCTCTTCCACTGCAGCCACAGATGTGGCAGGCTCGGCACTAGCAGGCTGGCACACTTTGAAAGTGTTCAGCGGCCTTGATTTCTCTGTGTAGGAAACTCACTGCTGGGCACGAGAGCTGCGTGTACCCGGGATGCTGCAGTGGTGTCAAGCAGCAGGTGAACTTCTTGGGCTGCAGTTTGCATCGCTTAGCAAGCACTGATGATTTAGCTGTTGTTTGAGGAGAATTTCATCTCTTTTTCAGAGAGCAATTGCTCTGTTAAAGGGCATCTTAAAGTTTACATGCTATATGTCATTCCCTGCTGTATATTTTGACTGTCTTCTATTAAAGCCTTGGGGGTGGCTGCCCCACTGTCATTTTGGATATACCCGCACGGAGACACTATACAGCGCACTGAAGATTCGGTGAGGCGTTTAAACCTTGCCCAACTTGAAGCATTTGCTCAAGTGCTTTTCTGAATAGGGGTAATTTGCTGAATGAGGACTGCAATGTCCCCGTCCTTTTAGCCTTAGAGAGATTTTCCATCTGGACGTTGGGTCAGACCGTCTGTGTTTCCAGATGGATGGAGGCCTGGGCACGGTCAGAGACATTCATCATACCCATCTTAGGACCTAAATATTTCAAAACCTGTTCAGCCTTAGGAAGATTTCACATTTTCTATTATAATATCTTCATATTTTCACAAACCCTTCCAGACGAGGAGGCAGGCTAAGCCAGCCATGCAGTAATGCTCCACTTCTGAAAGCCCTGGGAGTTGGGCCCTCCGGCAAACAGAGTCTGTGACTCTCCAAAATTTACAGCAACTTAAGATCGTTGTACAGAGTTCATCGCCCCACACTGGATCCATAAATTGCACAGATTTCTCCATTTACCGCAGGGTTCTCTTTCACAGGGGCCACCAGAGCGCTCCAGATAATCAGATAAATATTGTGGCGCGAGTTCAGGCATCTCCAAGGGATTTTTACTATTTAACTGTAGTCTCTAAATCTAAATCAGTGGGAGCAGGGTTTATCACAAGTCTATTGATGGATGCATCCATTTACTGTACCACTATACTATATACATCTGACTAGGTTTTACTAGTTAAAAAAAAAATAGATCAGTTATTTTGGGCATTCTAAAAATGTGCATTTATCTTGGAATCAAAATGCTTATGATACCAGCTCCAGGAAGCAGTCAACTAAATCCACATATAGGCTTCATCAGACAAAATCTCCCTTTAAGGTCTTTGAAGAAATCTTTACCTGCAGTGGGACAATCTTTACCTGCAGTGGGACCGAAGACTTCGAAAATCAGAATGATGCTGCTCACCATGCCAGGAAACAAAGTCCTTTCTACCACTATTAATATGTTGTTAATTGCTTGTATTCCAGTTATCTGAATATCTGATTATCCAGAAAGAGCAACATCAACCTCCCCCACCATCTACTGACTTCAGTATTGCATTCAGCACTAGGACTAGGATGTCACTAGACAGTGATTGGGAGCATAAAACCAGGCAGAGGCTTACATGAATTGCGGCCTATTTGGATTTAAGCAAGACCCCCATTAGCCACACAATAGCTCGGCTTAATGAAGTGATTAGAGAGATCCCATTCGTCCTTCCTCCGCAGCCTGGCATTAGACTCCCTCCAGGGAAATGGGAAATGAGAAACTTGTCCCCTCCGCTCAAGAGCAGGATGCTCAGGGCAGTTTGGGCATGGAGCTTTGAAGCCGATTTTAAGCCAGGGAGCAATTTGGTTGTTTCTATGTTGCTGCTAGGTTTCTGTTTGAAGCAACAAGAGCAGTATGTGTTTCTGTTTATACATGATTTTTTCAAGCTTAGGAAAGATGCTCAGTCTTAGAAGGCCACCACCAGGGATTATAATAATCTAAATGAACAGACATGAGCAGATTAAAATAATCCTAACTGCAGGTGCAACTTGATACCAGCAACATTATTTTTTCCCCATCTTTTTAACATTGCAGGGAGGAAAAGAGCACGACCACACGGTAACGCCGGTGCGGACATGGTCCTCAGTCTGTCCTGCAGGCTCTGCTCTCTGCCACCCCGGGGTCCCGGTATCCCACATTCAAATGGAGCAAATCTCACCCACCACACACAGCAGAGCAGGCAAAAGATAAATCACACACCAGAAACGTGTGTGATTCTGGGTGGGAAAATAAAACCTTTCCTTGTCCTCCTTCTTCCTGTTGGCAATAATGAAAAGCAGCACTTAAGCCTTTTATTTCCCTCTTTTCCTGCCTCCCCATGCTTTTGCTGGCTGAACAGTTTTATTCTTCGCTGTGTTAATTCAGAGTGAGGGAGCTGGTGCACACACGCCAGGAGCGAGCCCAGGACGGTGAACACAGCGCGGAGCCCCTCGGCCGGCCACATCACTGCAGCCAGCCCAGGACACAAACATGAGTATAAGCAAAGCCTCAGTCATTTGCACCCATGCTGGTATCTAACTCTGATGGGTTTGTTCTGTAGGATGCTCTGGCTTCAGGTCACTTCCAATGGACACAAGACAGCAGCACGGAGGTGTATTGTGAGAAAAGAACAATCTCAAAACCACCTTCTCAAGAGGCACGTGGACTTTGCTACGCCTTTTTGCTGGTACAAAGTAGATGCAACAATCACACATAAGGAAACATAACTACGAAACCTCACAAGAAACCGTAACCACAAGCAAAGGGCAGCAAAAAGTCACTGTTAGGCCCTAACTGGCAAGTTTAAGAGATGTCTGAGAGTATGGTGGTCCTCAGGCCCCAAAGGGACCGCACAGGCAGGCAGCAAGCACAGAGGAGCCTCAGCGCTGAGTGCCCAGGCTGTGGGGATGCAGTTTTACAGCTTTACTGCCCTTCTCCTTTCGGTTGCAGGAAACCCTCCACCTTCTTGAGGGCTTTTTCACAGGCAACCATGGCTACTCACATCCCAGCTCTTTGCACGGGACATCGCAGCAACAGCTTTGATTCCTCCATTCACTGCCCTGCCTAATAACAGACCAAGTGTCAAAAGACTTGGCCTTTATGTATAAACATCCCCCAGACCTGGCAATGCACGTGTGAGCTCTCCAAGCAGAATCGGCTGAAACAGCTTCTCTTCTGCTGCTACAGCGCCCCAGTAGCTACCACCTCCGGGTTGGCTGGAAATAGAGCAAATATATCTTGACCTTCAATTTCCATATCTTTATAGGAAACAAGAAACTCAAAGACACAAAGGGGAATGAAAAATACCAAGTTAATCAAAAGGTACTCCAAATTCAATGAGGGTAAAGATCTAGTTGGGATCCACTTCAGGGTACATTTGTATTTTATTTGAACCGCTCATTCCTACTTACGAGCATATTAGGCAAGGCCCGCTCCACAGTCTAGAAATACCCACTGGACACTTAATATTTGACAGCAGAAAATAGCAGAAACATGAAAATCTCTTGCCATTATAATCAAAAGAGAGCAAGCATACACTTTGACATTTCTCCTTTCCTGCAAGGAGTCCCTATTTTGCAAAGCAAATTCCACCATGTAGCTCTGAGCTCCTGTGGAGAAAAGATGAAAGGTAAAGCCCAGCTCTTGGAAAGTCAACATCAAGGCTGCTGCAGACTGCAGCAGAGCCAGCTGGAGCCCACGACTTCCTATAAACGAACCGGGACCCTGCTCAGCTCCTTGGTAACTCGGTCTGCATCTCTGCTGCGACGGGCTGAACGCGGCTGCAGAGCAGCTCCCGCTGTGTCCCCAGGGCAGGACAGAGCTCAGAAATCCGCCCGATCCGCTCAGTAACAAGCAGCACTGAGATCCAAGCGAGCCGCAGCCTCGCTGTAACATCCAGCCATCTCCTTTAGGATTACTGGTGTGTCCATTCTCAGGTACAGGCTCTGCAGAGTGACCAATGCTCTGCTTAGCGCAATGAAAGGATTTCTTATGGTGAGGAAATCAACCAGTTTTCTGGCTTTTCCCACTTTGCAAAACAAGGTGGTTTTCACATGGGAAACATGGGAGTTCATGGTAATCAGAGTCAAAGGCAGGCAAATGTCTCACAATCAATTAGGTTATTGCATGAGAAAAATGGGAGTCCCTGTGATAGCACAAGAAAAGAAAGTTTTTTTTTTTTCTTAAATCACAAGAGAATATCCCCAAATAGCCTATATCAGCAATATGCAAAAGATAGATCACTGTAATTCACAAAGATTAAGTTTGTAATCAAGATAATCTAAAATATCACTGCTTAATTCCAGGATTAGACCCAGAGGAAGATCAGGATAGATTTGCTTCTGAAAGACTGTTCCTGAGAGCTGTGACTGTTCCTGAGAGCTGTGACTGCTCTGCTCCCAGAGAACTCCGATCCCAAGGCACCACAGCTTCTCTCTGCAGCCTATCTTACATTTCAGTCTCCCCTCCATATTAGTCCTCCGTATTTTTTCCCTAGCCTGCGCTAGGGCACTTCAGTCTGTAACGGTTTGGAGAGCGTTGCTGGAAGTTTTCTTCTCCCTCTTCAAGGCTGACACCCTCTGCCTCCAACAGCAGCTCATCGCTGTCAGCAGTGCTTGTAGCATAGCGCAAGCACCATGCAATACTTAGCATATTAAAACACTTTACAGAGACTAATTAATAAAGGTACGTAACGTTCCCAAGAGACAGTCTCATCACTAGTTATCACTTATCATCTCAGTAGTGCTTTTCTGAGCCACATGTGGAGTGGACCCTGCAACTTCTACCATTTATCATCTCCTCGCCCTCTATCCCAACGCGACGCTCTGGGTAAGCACTGCTCACGCCAAGGAGCGCCTGTGCAAGACCAGAGAAGGGGCTGAGCAGCCCAGCCCCGCACAGCAGAATCAGGCTGAGAGCGGTGGCACCGGGCGGCGCAGCCTGGGCTGGCTCCACTGCTGAGGGACAGGGAGCCCAGGGCAGGACACAGCTTTGCATCCAGACCAGCTGCAGGGAGCCCAGTTACAGAAGCAGCCAGGCCTGCTGCTCTAGCTCTCCTCTATCAAGGCTTCAATACTTCACACCTGTTGCTCCTTAGACCTTGTGATTAGATGCAGGCCAGAGCTGCCAAGCCTGCAGCTTGCTTGAGAGCCTCTCTGGACTAATTGCTCTGACCTTATTGAGAAGCTGATCAGGAAGGAGTTTTCCTCAGCTCATGCTTATTCTTAAAGTATTTTACCTGATTGATGATTCAATCTCTTTGTTTCAAGCATAAGTCACCTTACAGGTAGTCTTCCTAGAAAATTGTCATTGGATGCAATTAAAGGGAAGCTCCCTGAAAGTATAAACAGTGGAGCAACAAGGAAAAATGAGTCTGAGATTTGTGTATTCTCCCTGTTCTCCTAATTTATCAGCTTATCATTGGAGGAGGAGGAGGCAATATTTGCAAGGCAGGTTCCTTACTGCAAAGCCTTGTCTCTGATGCTAGTTTTCTCTATGTCCACAGAAAGACTGCGTCTGCGCCACATATAAAGACATCTCAGTTCTCTGGAAATGACAAAATATTTTTCACAAACAAGATTTCAGTGGAACTTTTGGAAAGACCTGAGCCAAACTATCAAACTCAGCATCGCTGTCCCTCTCCTTGGGGGTCAGTTGACACTAAAATTCTTCTGTCTGCCTCATGCCACCACAGACCTATTTTTCAGCTAGGCCTAAGTCTTAAAGTTACTTTCAGGATGGAAACCAGCTCCCCCTTAATCAGGTTAGTGACTCCGTGACTGCCCTCAGTCATCCCCACTGCAGACAAAAAGGCTGAACATTTCGTAGTGCCCCACAGCCAAGCCCAGCAGCAAGGGCTGCAGCAGGAAAAGAGAAGAAACAAAGCGCTATTGATCCAGGGCAAGCAATCAATCTGCTCATCTGCCAGGAGGAAACGAACGGCCCATTAAGGAAGCAGTCCATAACCTCAACTTCCCCATAATGGGCCCTGGTCCTAGACTGCCTGGCATCAGCGTGGTTTCAGCCCTAGGAACGGACCCATGTGCAGGCTGTGCCTTGTGAGAGCCGCCGGGAGAGGGCCTGGACAAGCAAGGAACCGGCCCGCGGCACGTGAGCGCACCCAGAGCGTGGCAACGCGGCCGGGCTCCACCAAGACGGGCTGCAAAGAAGGGCACCAGCGACCTTCACTGCAGTTTAGTTAGCTGTTATGGAAGGGAAAAAGCACACTTATTTTTATTACTAAAGCATAATCCATTTGCATGGACCTTGCATCTTATGGTCCCACAGCCTTTTGCAAATCTTAACTAAACAAACACTGAAAGTAGGTCCGTGTCTCAGCTCCAGTGTGGAGCCTGCATGGTGGAAGGCAGGTTTCCTGTGCAGAGCTGAGGCTTGCAGCAAAACTGCCTCCATCACTGCACGATTTTCCTCAGGCCACAGCCATTCTCCTCAGCAGTGGAGAACCCCAAATGTTAAGTCAAATTTCTCTGGACAACTACAAACCTCTCACTTCTCACCCTTTCTCTGAACCTAAATACTCTGACACAGTTTCCGTCCTGCACAAACCGAGGAGACTGATCTTTGCAAACACTCTTTTACTCCGAGTTCTGGATGCAACAGGCTACATCCTCCAGCTCCTTCCAGTATGCATCCAGTGTAGGTCCAGTACAGTCCCACCTGATCCAAGTGGTACTGGATCAACCCAGAGCAGTTGTTGGGTGGATGAATCCTTTCCATGCTGAGAGATTTAATGGTTGCATTGCTGCTACCTCTGCAGCACAGCCTGAAACTCACCGTGCTGAGTTTGCAATCATTATCACAGTGTGCCTTGGGCTTTGGCTTCATTTTTAGATTGCAGGAACCTAAACTGGGCATAGAGGAAACCAAAATAAAACCCAAACAGTGAGAAAACAACAGATGACTGAAGCTCCAAAAAAAGTCAGTGACTGCAGAGTGCATCTCCTCTCCTCCTCCCCATGTGCTCTCCCTGCTGCCAACCTGCAGAAAGCTCCTCAGCACACAGGGAGGCCAGCAGAGCTGCCTGCCTGGGGCTGGTGACCTGAACCCAGGCTGGCATCTATTCCCCAGCACAAACCCCATATTCGAGAACGACGGTGCTGCACGTAAAGCGCATTAAGTACCATGCTGAGAGACAGCCTGGGAGAGCAAGCTTGTATGGATTTAATCCGAATTCAAAAGAGTTAAAGCCCAAGAAGAACAATCCCACACTTCTAATGTGGACCAGTCTCTGCTCTTCTAATGACGCAGTCTCGCAGCCCAAGGCACAGAGTGTTTTCTAGGCCTCCCCGAGCAGCTGATGCCCCCCAGGATGACTGCATGGGGCTCACAGCCTCTTCCCCTGTGGCCCTGGCTTAGACGGGACCCGAGGAGAAGCAGCATCACCAGCAGTGGGCACAGCCTGGCAGTCACTGTACACTGCCACAGGCCCCTTGCAGATCATGTGGGGCTGCAACGTGTCTCAAAGGAGGATGTTGGCGTACAGCTCCAGGGCGAGTATCCAAAACTACTTCTCAGCCTCTGGCCTGAAATTCTGCAGTTCTTCCATCCTACAAACAGACCATTCAGGCACCCTCATACGTGTCAGGAATATGAAACCCACCAGCCTTTGAAACCTCACCAGGAGGTCAAGTGAAGCCTGCCATCGGTACAGCAAACACTCACTGCACCCCATGCGGGCATCCAAACATTAACAAATAACTAAAATGATGCTACAGTAATTAAAAAAAAAATCAATACTTCAGCAGTCAACTCTGGTTTTTGCTTGTGGTACAAACGACAGTTTGGGAGAAGATGATCTAATACACTACGTATTGATTAATCAATTCCAAACAGGATGCTGATGGGCTTTTCTTACAATGGATGGTTGTAGAAGGAAGGGGCAGGATGCTGAATGAGAAGGGGGAAAGCAGGTTGTGTGATGAAATTTCAAGGAGAGGAGAGGAAGTGCAGTGGGGAGCAGAGCCCTCAGCAGGGAGGGACGAGGCTGAGCAGAAAGACACTGGTGAGAAACGGCCAAGATGAGCAATGAATGGAGCAGATAATAAATCAGATATATTGACTTATCCAATGCAGCAGATGTGAACCTTACACCATTTACTGTGGTTGAGATTTAAAAAACTTCCCTATTGCTACAGAAACCCTCAGAAAAAAAAGTCTGTCAGTCCAGCATGGGTCTAGAGCCCACAGTGAAACAGACTGAGCAGCCTGTCGTCTGACCAGCCTGCAAGCTGAACAGTCTGCAAGCACTGCCAGTGCTTGCCTTGATGAACGCGTCCAACACGGGTTCTTCTGGCTCAGGCAGCAGCTGTCCTGACTGTGTGCAGGTGGCCTGGCACCGTCATGGGACAGAGCCGGTGGTCCTGACACAGCCCTGAGCTCCTCTTGACGCACATGAAGCNGCTACAGAACCCCTCAGAAAAAAAGTCTGTCAGTCCAGCATGAGCCCACAGTGAAACAGACTGAGCAGCCTGTAGTCTGACCAGCCTGCAAGCTGAACAGTCTGTAAGCACTGCCAGTGCTTGCCTTGGTGAACGCGTCCAACACGGGTTCTTCTGGTTCAGGCAGCAGCTGTCCTGACTCTGCGCAGGTGGCCTGACACCGTCATGGGACAGAGCCGGTGGTCCTGACACAGCCCTGAACTCCTCTTGACGCACATGAAGCAACACAGCCCTCGAAGCTGCTGCTCCTGGGAACGCTCGTGGTGCCTTTAGCCATTATAAGGGGCATAATTGGTGGCCTTTTGCACTGTCCAGCACAACTCGTGGCAGAGAGCTTGGCACAACGCTAACCCGAGCCCATGGCACTGCGGGACATGATGTGGTGCATCCTTGGCTGCGCTGCAACCCTGCACTCCTAATCACTGCATCCTAATGGGAGCTCTAGCATGCCCTGCCTTGCATACCCTGTACTTGTAGAGTCCCACACTATTAGAGAAAACAGAAGTACAGAAACATCTGGAACATCCTCCAGACCTGAACTGTTCCACTTTATGTGCACTGTGGAGGCAGGCAAAGATCTAAGCAAAGCACCAAGCTGTGGAGAGCAGATTTGTTACAGCTCCCAGGGTCTCTTACAACTCCCAAAGAGCAAGTGCCCAAATCTCGTAAGAAAATCTCGTACAGGTGCTAGGAACCAGCTGCAGGGCTCTATGCACAGGTTATTGAAATCATCCAAAACAGAGGCACAGCTTAGCTGCTTGCCTCTCCAGACAAGACTCCTCAGCTGGGCAGGTATAATTTGCAGACATGAAGAAGTGTATTCCTGATGGTGTGGCCTTCCTATTGCTGTTAGTTGTGTGGAGGTGCCCTTCACTTTTAGGAATTGAAATGAAACAACGGATGAAAAGGCTTTGAGCTTGAGTGGCTGCAACAGTGATGGTCTGAGCTAGCAGGAGGCACCGCCAGCAAAGACCCCTATGAGGATTTCAATATGGAGCAGCTCCTCTAACGCCAGTGGAGTTGTGACAGGTATGAAGATGACATCATAAAAACACATTGGAATTGCCAACACAAGTACTGCATTTCGGTGCTTAAATCCAGCTGACATTATTCACTGATGTAAATTACAATACATAAGACAAGGCAACCCTGTCCATAAAGGAAACCTCTAGATACAAAACATCACCCTTTCAATACAACTTGTGAACCAGTTCTCTGTGGGACATCTCTGTGGGACACTGCCAATCAGACATCCTTCCTCCAGCAGAGCACGCCAGCACTTTGGAGCAGTATCTGCCAATCTTTGTCGTGAAAGCACCACGCTGGCACACGGCACCATGCTGCAGGTAAGCAAGCCTGCGGCTCTGACCTACCACCAACACAGCCTGTGGTAGCAGTTCTGCAGGACCTGCAGAAAAACCCTAAAAAAATGAGAAAAATCTTCCTGAAAAGCAGGGTTGGGTGCTAATCAATAGAAAAAACACCCAGAAGGTAACTTTTTTTTAATCTCTCTTTTCCACTGCTACCATTCCCAAACTAATGCAATTCAAGCCCCAGAAGCCCGCCAGCCCCAGCACGGACTCACATTGTAGAGGATGTCGGTCCATCCCTCCATGGTGATGCACTGGAAGACGGTGAGCACAGCAAACAGGATATTGTCGAAGTTGGTGATGCCATAGTTGGGTCCTTGCCAATATTCCCGGCAGGTGGTCCCGCTCTCACATTGCCTGGCAGGAGGCTCCTCTCCACAAGGAAAGTCTCCTACCTCATCACCTGCAGAGGAGAGCAACAGGGAGGAAAAATTACTAACCAAAATTATTTAAGCAGGATAGTGCCTCTGTCCCCTCCTGGCACCGCCTCAAGAAGCTGATTTGCACTTCAGATTTCTTTAGGCCACTTTGGATGGGTAAAAGAGCATCATATATCATTAATCACATGTAATCATCATATAGGACTGTGGTGGAACAGGGGCTTAGGGCAGGATGGAGCAGAGCTCTCCCTGAAGAGCCCCCAGTTCATCACTGGCAACAGCATTCAGCTGGGTTGTAAATGATCAACACCACAGTAAAACAGTTCAGTAAAATAAAAGCAAGGTCTTGAGAATGCTGCATACACAAAACAATGCTGTGACCCAGTGATACCCCTTCACACAGCATGGCTGAGTGCTAAATATTCATGCTAAATATTCATCCCCAAAGGGGCAGTGCTCACTCGTGTGGGTCCACACAGCAAGGGAAGAGCACCCAGCAGAGCCCCTGGGATAAGGATGGCCACAACACGAGACACCCAACGCACCCAAGAGCAGCAGCTCTGCTTGTTCTGCACAGGGGCTGCTGCAGGCACATCCAAACCATGTTCTTCCTCTTCTTCCTTGCCTGTTGCAGCCCTCTAGAGACCTTACAAGCACCAACAGAGCAGTTTAAAAAATAAAGGGCTGGGTTTTCAAAGCAAATAAATAAACTAAGTAATATTCCTATTAGTACAAAGACACAATTCTAGGAATATTAATGGACTTTAAGAGTGACATGACATTTTGGTAATGGAGCACCAAACTCCAGGTTCAAAAATCAGGTTCAAAACTCAAGTTTACCCGGATGGAAACAAAATCAACACTATCAATAATTAGGAATATCCTTTTACACCTAGAAAATCCTGCAGGAGGAAAACAAGAGTAGCCATTCTGGCTGCAGGATGTGTCACAGGTGTGCACGTGTCTTTGACCTTCTCCTCTTGACTCAACACCTCAGCGCCCGGCTTCTCGCTCAGGCTCCCAAATGGGCAACCACAGTGAGGCAAGTCTGCAGACAGAAAACACCAGGTGTGGCTCCTCAGGGTGATTTGTGAGCCCACCTTATAGAAAGGGCCTGCTTTGCTCTCTGCTTGGCCTTTTGTCACTAGGTAATACTCTGTAAATGCAATACACGTTTACTGTGAAAGGCTTTTTTTTTTTTCTCTTCAGTAGAGGACAAAACCAGTTCCTATACACATGAATCGGAAACAGACAGGAGAGCCTCATGGAAAATTGTGAAACATTTTGATGCCCTCCTTTCTGCAAGTAGTTTCACAGCTCTTGGGCTGGGTAAGCAGCAGAGGTTGGCTAAGAACAAGCCCAAGTGGCTCCTTAAGAATAAGCCTAGCAAATCATGACTGCACGGAGGGAGAAGAAAACAAGTCCTGTACCCCCTGGGAAATGCACAGCCACTAATTTTACCCATTCTTTATCAAAAAACAAGAGGTTTCCACTAGCTCAGATCAGTCTGTTGGGCTAAGGAGGCCTTAGTCTTTTCGCCATAGTTTGATCCCCAACATGCCTCCTTGCTGCAGTTTATTGACCTACGTGGGGCTACTGAATTAGCAACATTTGCTGTTGATGGTTCTACTTGGTTCCCTCTATGAGGAGCTGAAATAGCTACTGGTGTCTCTTCTGCATCTTTTGGTTCCAGTAAAAATCTCAGGTTTCTGCTCACTTCAGGGATTTGAACAGCGATAAGCCCGAGTATCTTCTCTGCCAATTTGCTACCTTTTGACAGAGGCCTCTCTTTAATGAGGCTCACATTTCCACACTCAAGTCAGTGCTTGGAGCCCGTGGTATCAGGCCTTGGCTTGGTAATGAAGCTCTCTCGAGCTGATGAGCACTTAGGTTTTAAAAGGTTTGGCTGATTAGACTGTGGGATGCTTCGCTACTCCCCTCACAAGGGATTGCAGCTCCAGGAAACCTCACCACTCTGTGTTTCCAGAAACACCACAGTGCCATTTCCTGGGAAGCAGGTGGAATTGATCTCTACGATTCTGCTGACAGCAAACACATCAACTCCGAGAAAAGAACAGGATGGTGCCTGCAGACGTGGACTCCTTCCTACATGATGCAAGAGCAGATACGGAGAGGAGGGACCTATAACAGCAGAACCGGCCCCGCTCCCTCCCATGGAGATGCCAGGTGCTGTGATGTTGAAGTACGCAATACCAGCACAGCGTTTTCTGGCTGCACTCCCAATTCCTAGCTGGTGGCCACCCAGCAAGCAGCAGTCACTTACACACGACATTACACGTGACAAAAATCTGTTCTAGTCCTCAGCTTGGCACACAGAACTCTTAGTCATCATGATGTCAGAGCGAGCTGTCTGCAGACAGTGCAAACAGGACTGCACTTGGTGTTTTTATTTCTCCTTTTTAAGCTAACTAGTTTCTGGAAAAGACAAAAAAAATATCACTCTTCTCTTTAGCCTACTGGCTAAAGCCAGACTAGAGGGGAACTCGCCTCCACGCTTGGTGGCACTCAGCCTGCAGGCACTAGCTACAAACCAGGGATGCAAACAATTCTCCACCTCATTCCAGGGCTGCAGCTTAACAGATCTGAAAACAATCTTCAAAAAATGCAGGAATCTTAATTGCTTTCTCACTGACATCTCAGTGAGAAATTATCCTCTTCCTACACACCAATAATATCACCATTATTTTTATTCCTATGCAATGATGACAATAGCCTAAGCAATGGGCTGAGCCCTGTCCTGCATCGCACTGAATACACAGAGGAAAAAGACTCTCTCCTGCTACAGATTCAGCCCCAAAATTTCATTTCTCCTGCACATCATTGTGCTTTGCTCACAAACAGTCTCTAAACAGCGTAACACAGCAAGAAAGCAATTTCATCCTGCTTTTGCAAAGCTCTGTGTAAATTTAATATGTTAAACTATTTGCATGTTGCTCTTTGTTAAAAAAGAGCAGTGAAGGATTCCCAAGGATTTGGCTAGGATGCGCTTTTATTACACTTTGAATACATTTACAAAAATCAATAGGAAGCTCTATTAGTGATAATCACTGAAAATACAAGACTGCTTTAAAGACACTCAATTGTACCTTAAATTGCAACCTTCTGGAGAGAGGAAAACTATTTCCATCTGTTGGTAGCCCGGCTAACCAACACATATTAGCAATGTTACAATAGAAATATTTTAAAAATACATTAAAAACATGCCTTAAAAAAACATAAATAATAAAATTAATTCTGCACCAGGGACAAGCAGCTGGCTTCTCACAGCAGCTGGTCTTTGGGCACTACTGTGCTCCCGCTCCCTCTCCTGGGGTTTGTCACTCGTTCCCGGGCGGACACGTGTCATTCACTCTGCAGTGCACAATTTCCAATTTCCTGGCTGCAGCGTTTCTTGTGAAGATTGCCAGGTTTTACGCCCGTTTTTCTCCGGGGCTGTTATTACCCCAGCGAGGGCTCTGCTGAGCTGCTCATCAGCACTAACGACGCGGCGGCAGCGCCTCCGAGCACCGTGTTCATACTTCTGTGTGGGACCCCCTTTCCCTTGCAGGGGCTGGAGATCCCATTTAAAGGACATTTTTATTCTTTCTCCATCTGAGGGCTCCATGCCTGCCATCCATACTCTGTCTTTTTCTTTCTTTTGCTTTTTGGCTGCTATCAGTGTTTCCAGCCTTGCCATATCGCACTGTGTTGGTTCTCCCTTACCCAGGCAGCTTGCCCCAGAAACCTTACAAAGAAATTAATTGAATCAGCAGCTGCTCATACAGCCTGAAAATGCTGAAAAGCAAAATGCACCAACCAAAACAAACAACAACAAAAAGACAACAACAAAAAGCACCCTTATGATTAGCAGGAACCGTGGAAATTTGCTTCTACATTTCTAATGTGCAAAGAGGTACTCCCATGCCAGAAGGCCCCAAGCACATTCATCCCTCTCCAAGTCGAAGATGCCACAACGGATAGAAGGGAGAAGAGGATCTGCCCCAGCGGGCATGTGACAGCCAACACAGCGGGGCTGTGGACTCTTAGGGTAGGTAAATAGAGGGGGAGAAGAGAGGGAGGTGGAAGAGAAAAATCAACATGCGAGCAGAGAGGGAAGAAGGATCTGATAGCAATACAAAGCCATTAGGGAAGTGAAAAAAATGCAGAGGATAAAACAAATGAGGAAAACTTCAAAACGTAAGAATGGAACAGAGAAATAAAGGGAGGCTTCAGAGAGCCTGCCAAAATTGAGGCATCGGTGAAGCTGAAAACACAGCATTAGGATTGCTACAGGAGAGAAAACAGAAAACTGAACCAAGAGGCTGTGCTGGCAGGGACCCAAGGAACCACAGCCTTGCACTGCCCAGCAGCTAGGGGCAAAGCACAGGAACCAGGGTGATATTTTTTCCAGGAGGGGACCATCTGTGTGGTGCCAAGGGCCCCTCACCTGTCTCGTTGGAGAAGCAGGTCTTGTGGAACTTCCCCATGTAAAACTCCAGCCCAATGATGGCGAACATGACGATGGCGAAGAAGAGGAGCAGCCCGATCTGAAGCAAGGGCACCATCGCCTTCATGATGGACTTGAGGACGACCTGCAAACCTGTGGGGACGAGAAAAACGCGTGAGGGCAGCCGGGGTCGGGACGTGTCCGCATTCAGGGCCTGGTGCCAGCTCTCCCCTCAGGGCCCATCATGGCCCGCACTCGGGGCCTGGGCTGGGAGAGGCCCCTGCTGGCGTGACCGCTCCGAGGGGGATGGAGGCCTTAATGGAGAAACCCAGCAGGGCCCAAGCCTGAGACACGGGCAATGGCTGGGGACCCTGAGGGCCAAGGGAGCCGATGCGGCCACAACACCCCGAAGGGCCGTGGAGTTTGCTCCACACCGCGGGCAGGCCGTGGCTGAGCGCAGCCGGCGCCAGGCGCTTCACACGAGCGTTTGAACAAGCTCTGTGTCTGGACACTGAAACGTGTCACGCGTTGGGCCCTCACGTCTCAGAAAGCCATTTCAACCCCCTAGACAAGCATCGCGGGACAACTTCCCAGCCGCCCTCGTGCAGAAAATGCACTTTAATTTGGGCTATGCACAAAACGGGATGCCAGAAAATCCAGAGCTAGCAAAGGCCAGACAGACCGCAAGGAAGAGTGGAGGAAGGAGGTGCCCAGAAAACAAGTTTCCCAAGCGCTCCAAGACCATGGAGCAACACCGGGTAACGGGGGCAGCATTATAAGGGCACTCACTTGGGATTCCCGACACAAGCTTCAGGGGCCGCAGCACGCGGACGGCTCGCAGGGTCCGCAGGTCAAAATCAGTCCCGGCAGTTGCTAGAATCCTAATTAAAAAAAAAAAAAAAGAGAGGAATGAGATTGAATGCAAGTCCCTTTTGGGACTGTGGATAAAGGTTGTGTAAAAACAATAAATTCAGGCTGCTTCGAACTTTATTCCTGTTATTACATTGCAAATTGTGTCCTTTGAACACAAATATTTCACACGTTCCTGCAGAGCTGCGGAGCCTCGTACATGGGAGAAGAAAATCCTCCGTTTCTGCTGGCGTTACGAGGCCGTTCGCACAGGGAGCAGCCTGGTTCTGGCCCTGGCAGAGCAGCCCCTGCACTCCTAGCAATTCCTGCTCCATTTTCCAAGGAGCAGACACAGAGAGAAATAAACTTCCACAGTTAGGTAAGAAACTACCTGCCAGAGTTTTTCCCTACAATAAAATCCCCTCAAATACTAGTGTCTGGTATTTCCTAAAGTCTGAAGCAGTTTCTTGATGTATACTTTACTCTGTGTATGTAAAATCAAGTTTTGTTCAGAGCATCTCTCTTGATTACACCCAGAGAACAGAGAAAAAGCAATTCCGCTGATAGTCTGCAGTAACTGACATGAAATACAGCTCCCAAACCAGAAGGGTTCTTTAAAACTAAAATTACTCTACATGGAAAATAAAATGGCTTCCCTGTTTCAGGGTATGGTAAAGGAAAAAGTTTTGTTCAGAGTCCACAAGCACCAAGAATGCACATTCCTTTAACGAGCAAGGCACCCAACACCCCATAGGCAACACAGCAAAACTTTACTCATTAATTTCTGTATCTCTTCTGGTGTTTGAACAAAAAATACTATTGATTTGGGATAGTGCTCCTCTAATGCAAGCCAACTAGGCTGTTAGTCCAGAGCAAAATCCCTCTCACAGCTCCCTACTAATTGCTTGATTTAAAGCGAGCTCCATTTGCTTTTGGTGGCATTTTTTCCCCCAGGTGGCATTTTTTCCCCAGAACTGCTATCCAGAAGGGCCCAACTTTGCTGGCCACATAACCCAATATAATCTCATACTTTCACAAACCTTCCTGAGAATTAGCAGGAGGGACTCGGAAACCAGGTTTAAGACTAACTGAGATCCCAGGGATGTTGTGAAAGAAGTGGAAGAGCTCTCCCCTAGGCCAAGGGGACACGTGGAAGGAGGCACCCAGGGTTTCGGCAGCCAAATTCAGGACTAAGTGACCGAATTCAGGTCCAGCGTGCGCCGAGGCCATGGCGTGGATGCCCACGGCGCGCACTATCCGCTCCTGCCAGCAGCCGTCCCTCTCGGTACCCGATAACAAGCTGCAAAATATTCCGGGAGGCGGCTGGCTGCCACCAATGACCAAGCCAAGCAGAGTCTGTTTGTCAACTGTTTTACCTTGCAGTATGTGTTCTGCAGGGCACGCGGCTGTGGAAGATGTGCACACACCGAGAGCTCTTGCACCATCCCTGCACTGCGATAAAAACGCTGCCCATGACTTACTGACTGACTTAACGGCGCTGCCAAGAGTGGGCCAGAGAAGAGCGGCATCAGCATTGCTCTGCGGAAGGGGCCAGACTCAATCAGCAGGAGGTGCTGGAGCTCAGGATAAACATGCTGAGATGCTGGATGGCAGCAGAGGCAGCACTAAGCCAGGACCCGAGGAACCGAGTATTTATTCTTTAGGACACCTGTTCCTACAGTTTTGTGACCAGAAAATTCACATTACATCAGCGCTATCAATTTAGCTTGAGCACAAGCAGCAGAAGACAGTTTAAAGCAAGAACTGTCACATTCAGAGGCTTCTAATTTAATCTTCCACACCCATGGTAATGATTTCACTGCTCTCCTCCCTCCCCTCCATCATCACAACTTAATTGCTCACTTACAAACCTCTGTAGCCTGGGAATAGCACACACTCCGAGGCAAAAGGTAATCTTAAACATCCACCTTGGATGTTCCTACCAAAGGCACAATTAGTCTCCAGCGAACCAAGATGGATTTGTGTTGTCACTAGGCAGAGTCCTGGCTCCCAGGATAAGCTGTTGCCTGATATGCAAGTTCACCCTAAACTGCTCACAGACTCCGATGCAGAATAGCACCAATGCCCCAGTGAAGGAAGGATGGAATCAACTTCATGGCATTTGCAAAGTGGAAAAAAGGCAGAGAATGAAAGGAGAGTCCAACAAATAATTAGCAAACCATTTCTTTAAATTCCTTAAGGAGCAAGAAGCTCAGTATTTTTATGGTTCAGCAAGACACACATTGGCACAGGACGCTGCGCATTTCAGAGCTACCTGGTAACACATCTCCTTACCGAAATGCTGAGCAAAGAGAGTCGCAAGAAAATGCCTCAAATTCATTCACGCTTAGGCCTGGCTCCCTAAATCCTGCAGCTTGGAGCTGGGCAAAGCTAACCCCGCTCCTCAGAGCACTCCGACCCAGTCTTCCTCCTACTTACACTGACTTTTAGTGGATTTATTATGCCTTTTCTAAAAGATCTCCTGGGAAACAGATGACAAGGCTTTTTTGTCATCCCCCTAGAGGTGGCAGAGGAGGGGGAAGGAGGAACAAACACAGAGACTCTCCAAGTGGAGAGCCAAGAATAAACGAGTGTAAAAAAGGGGCTTTCTGAGCATGTCTCTGCTTAAAAGGAGCAACATTTGGGTCCAGCTTCAGCAAAGAGCAGGGAGGGTGGCAGGCAGCAAACATCTGCAGATGACAGAGTGTGTTTTCCGCCCACCCTCCTGGTATCACTGTTAATAAATCACAACAGATACAGCATGAGACGTACAGGAAAAAACTACAACTAGCTCCGAGGCCAGCAGCTTCAGGGTGCCTGTTTGTGAGCAGATAATGTAAAGGTATAATGAAAAGTAGCAAAACAAAGAATTAACAATGCTACCAAACAGATGTCTTTAGTGCACAACACTGGTGCCAGGGTAGCTTGTGTTCAAGGAGAAATCTCTGGCATATATTGTAGGTGTTTTCATCTTAACCTTTATATTAATCATCAACTCCAGTCCTAGAAAATACGTGGGAACAGATAGCAGACAGGGCTTTCAGAGACCTTAGCCCAAGCACCTACTTCTAAGAATGGAACCAATCTTACAGCAATTCTGTTCAGTGGGTTTAGGAGAGAGACAAAATATCCGTGAGACAGCATGCTTAAAGAAAAAAATTCAAAAATAGCCAGCAGCACTGCGTGTCTTATTAAAAGAAACAGCAGACACCGCATCCCACGGCATTCCCTACCTGTAGGCTCAGTCCCACCTTACACAGCGCGTTGGCAGGAGTGACCCCAAGCCTGCGGCAGAAGCTGAAGCGCAGGGCACCGAAGAGCTCCAGTTGGCAGAGCTGCATTCGGGGCTCGGGCTGCTCGCATCCCGCAAGCACCAGTGACCTCCACCTTGGAAGGGAAACCAGCAGGGGCACCCGCAGGAGCTGCCTGGCATTAATTAGACACACGCAGGCTGTCCTCCCGCTCGCGACTCATGGTGAGCCGCTTGCGGCAGCCGCCAGCTGTAGCAGTTCTGCATAAATGGTTGTGGACGGGTTTAAAGACATGTCCCCAAACTGCGGCAGCTCGTGCACAGACCGCTGTCCCCATTGCCGGCTCCGCTTGTCACCCGCGCGCCGAGTCCTGCACCGCTGGGGACGCGCCACGGACTCACCCCAAGACCCTGCACCATCCTCCCTAGTCTGATACCATCACAGGACCACCTTGAAATTTTACAACAAAGGCTAAACGGGAAAAGGTATTTCTTTTGGAGTGAAAGATACTGTGGAATTGTTTCACTTCTTTCCAAAAAGGCTTGAGTTTTTGGAATATAAAGTTCATTTTAAATAGCAAAGTTTAAAGCTTAAAATAAGAAAGTGGTTTTTCTTTCAAAAATATATGGAAATCTTCAGAAATAATATATATATATATATATATATATTCTCCATTTCTTCCCCCCACCATTTTTGGAGGAGGAGCTTTTTCTCCAGACAATGTTTAGCCCCAGGAGGCTGCTCTGGCTGCTGTTTTCCTGGATGACTGAAATATTTGAACACAAAACCAGCAAATGGCCCATTTCTGGCCGGAGCTGGTGAGACTGTCAGGGTTTAGAAATACCAAGCAGTTTAAAATACCCAACAGTCTAGCCACACACACAGTGAGCCTTTGAATTAATGATTCCTTTTTGGAAATGCAAGCTGCTCTAATGTCCATCCTGCACAATAAATTGCTCTAGACTGACTCAGCCCTCAGCCCACTATCAGCAGATTCTTGGACTGCTTTTCTCATGTGCTGTAGTAACAATTTTCAATGGAATTGGCTTTATTTAGAGATGGAATCCAGCCAAGTGGCTGTCATTTAGATGTCTGATTTTTGACCTATACCTAAGGAAAAGGAGAGAATTTCTATCACAGCACCAAGAGGAGGACCATTCCTGCCTACATACACTAGCCAGTCCAGCGTGGGAAACACACTTATGTGCCATAGCCCTGCTCCAGGAAAATTAACTCATGCTTCGTCCACACAAAAACTGATCTAAATCAGGCGCAACGCTCACAGGTGCTGGGTAAGCTGACTGCACAGCACGTCTGGCTCTTGTTTCACGTGGCATTGCAGGGACATAGCACTGCCACCTTCAGTGCCACGGTCCTGGGTTATGATGGCAAAGGGAGCGGGCTCGCACCCAGTCCTGCTGCTGCAGCCCTCACAGCCTCCAAAGGGCCCTGCTTGCTCCTCAGGGCAGCTCTCTGAAAGCTGAAACGCCTCTGCCGTGAGCAGCACCACCTTCCTCCCCGGCTCTCCCAGGGGTTCTCCTTGGCATTTAACATCCCCAGTTGCACTGCAAGTCAAAACGAGCGTTTTTATCCTTTCTCCTCCCAGGGTGAAGGCTGAAGACGCCGCTCGGTCGCACACGGTTGCCGTGGTCTGTCTGGCTCCGTCGCCTGGGGCTGCAGGGCCCATCCGAGGGCAGGTCGGCAGAGCCAAGCAGCGCCCGTAAGCCAACCTGGCGGCCGCACTGACGTTGCTGCCATCCCAGGCCCTCGTTCTCCCGCTGTAGCACGGATCTGCAGGCGAGCAGGGACTGGAGCTCTTGGAGAGATGCCCTCCATCTACTCAATTCGATTTCACGGCGTGTAAGCTTTATCTTGACTAGCAAAGACACACAGTCGACACCAGGTCTGAGTCGATAAGTAGATCTGGCATGCTAATTGCACTGTTTAATTTATGGCCTTGCCGGGTTCATCTGCTGGCTCCATCCCTCCACATCAGCGACATCCCCACCAACTGTCCTTAATCCCTCTTGTATGCAAGGACTCTGCCTCTCCTTTGGATGAGTGACATCAAATCTATGTATCCAAACGGGCATGTGCACATTACTTCTGCATCTAGCCCTCCCCTTGGAAACACATATAGAGCATCACACACAGGGCTTCAGTGCCTTCCTTAACACCACCCCGACCAGAGCAAGACAGACTGATCTGCTTGCTGAGATAAATATGCTTGTCCCTAAGCTGAACTGTATCTATCAAAGCAGCCTTCCTGCAGTGCAGGATAAACAGCTCTTTAGCTATAAGGTGAAGAAAATGGAGAGCTAAGTCAAATCCCTCAGGGAAAAAAAAGAGTATTCAACAGGAAGGGGCTGCTCAGCTTCAGGGACCCAGATATGCAATTCATTCCTCCTCCCACCAGACACCCAAATGGTGCCTTTCTGAGCCCTTTGTAGACAGTACTAAAATTCCCCTAGCTTTCAGGGCACTGACCCACAGTGCAAACTCTCCTCTGTACCACAGAGATGCCCCAGGCTCTTAGGAAGAGACACAGCAAAGCGACAGTAAAACATCCCCCATAAAAAGTCACCCGAGACCCAGTCTGCTGGCTGACTCCTGAGGCAGAGTCCAGGGAGAAGGAAGGAAGAGCAGCATATATGCACGCGGGACACCCAGCACTGAGGAGCACACTATGGTTAAACAAAAATGAGCTTTTAAGGAGTGCAGAGAGCTGAGGGCCTGGCTGCTGCCCAAGATGACGGAACATATTCTGGTGCAACCAAGCAACTGCTCAAACAGGTCCTTGATGCTTTAGGTAGGAAGATGCCGCACATCAGGCCATGCAGGAGAGCAGGTAGGTAGCTCACTCGCTATAAACCAGGACAGCTGGCAGGAAAACGCACGTGTCCAAAACATTTCTCAGAGCTCACACTGGGGAAATGCACCATGGAAGAGTTAAAAAGTCGCCCTGCATTTCGCTGTGGCTGGAAAGTAGGTCACACCTTGAGTCTCGCTACATTAGCGCTAGACAGCTGCTTTCTGTCCTTGGAAATGGGCATCCAGGAATTTTGCTCTGGGCATCAGGGGATGTGGAGAGCAGGAGCTGGGAGCCTAGCGCACTTTCCTGATGCTGCTTGGTGTCTTACAACCATTTCTTGTGCATGTGCAAGCAAGGGAGGGTTTAGCTCGGTGGTTGACGAGATTATCAAAGAAGAAGGGGTATTTCAGGCATTTGTATTTGAATGGGAAAAAAGTGAGGCAGCAATGAAACATTATTTGGGATCTTTGATTCATTTGTCAGATTCTAAAATGAAATATTCTGAGTTTTAATTCTTTTTAGCAAAAGCAAATCAAAATGCTTTTTACTTGATCCAAGATTGTGCTTTTCCAGAAAAATACAAGTCCCCGAACAGCACGTATGGAAAACGTCACTGAAACCAGCTGCTCCCTCTCGCTGCGCTGCCAGAGCGGCAGGAGCAGCGTAGACACCGGTCCCTACAACGGGCAGCTCAGGACGGGGCCCAGGGCAGCAGCCGCGCAGCGGAGGGATGTGCATTTCCCCCGAGGTGGAAGCGGGGCCCAACGGACACTGCAGATGAGAGATCTGAAGGCATTTCAGCCCTCCTGCTGGCAGAACCCAGCCTGGGGAGCAGTGATGGAATCTGTGCTGCTCGGAACCAGAACCACATGCCAGTCCCCAGCAGCTATTCAGGAGGTTTTCTGCTCCAGGAATTGCTGCCTCCCCAACCTGACCCGCTTCCTAGCACAAAGTTCCAGGATACAGCACAAGAATTGACCATTCTTTAAGATTCATCCTGCCCTTCTCTGACTTGGCATGGGAGGTCCTACCCATGCCTGAACCTCTAATTATTGTTATACTAAATATTGCTATAATAAATACACCATTTCACCACTGCATCACTCACCAATGTAACCAACTGGAGATGAGCAGATACTGCACAAAAAAAAGAAGTAGGTCAGACAAAATTATAGTCAAGGATATGCTTATACTAAACTGAGAGGGAGCAGAGGGCTAATTAAGTCTTGGTTAACTCTTGCCACATTTTCACACATTGCCTATCTGCTCTTCAGCACGGAGCCAGCTGAGCCCTGCGGGCACAGCCAGGCAGACGAGGGCTGGCAGAAATGGGACATCATCATCATTCATGTCTAGATGTTCTTGCATCCTTGAGCAGTCCAAAACCCCAAAACTTCAATAACTGAACTGAGCCACTCGGTCAGAGATGAGAGCTCAAAAGAGCTTGCTCAGAATTTCAAGGATTCCTGGCTATCTTTCCAGAATAACGCAGAAATGCCAAACACACCACAGTTTCAGACTTGGATTAGAAACTGAGATTATTATGCAAATTTCTGAAACCACCTCAATCAGCTCATGCTAATCTCATGAGCAGAAAGGGAAGCCAAATTTAAGACACATCTTTTGCCCAGCTCTACTTCCAAACACGCTACCCCTGGTAAACTCCTCCTTAGAGTCCACCCTATGTGCAGCCTCCCTTGGCACCAGCTAAATAAATAAATACAGCAAGTCCCAAGCCAACCACAGAGCTGCTGCGGCCACCAGGAGTGTTTGGGGGGCGATGTCCAAGGAGATACTCTGTATGAGATATATTCTGATACCCTGAGGAAAAAAACTCAAACTGGTCTAAGAGGCGCCAGTGCCCACTGCTCTCCTGGCACTTCCTAACAACCAAAGGCCCAGGCCGTGCTGCGCACGTGGATGAATCCTTGTGTTCCTCATGCACCTCCCATGCAGACCCGCTGGCTGAAGGCCCAAAGCACAAGCATCACTTTTCGGTCCTGCAGCCATTGCCTCTTGCTCGGAGATACAGGCAGTTGTTTGACTCTGGAAGTCATTAGTCAGGCCCAAGCCCACATGACTATCCTAAAAGACCATGAAAAATAGCATTTATTAGCATTAGAGTTTTCTCTTTGCGTTCCAATTCCTTAGCTTTTGTAGGCAGCTGGGGTTATATTTTCAAGCTTTAGTCTACAGCTACAAAACGTATGCATTTGCAAGTGAAAGCCGTAATTCTCCTCTCATCACGAGACTCAAAGCTTGAGATTACTGTAAGGCACCAGATGCCATAAAACTTACAATAATCTTGAGAGAGTTGGCAAGTCTGGAGACATCTCTTCTTTAATATATGCCTCATTGACACTCCCCAAAGATACCATTCCCTTTCTCAGATTTTTTTTTAATTATTTTGGCCAGAACTATCACAGCAAACATGCAATGTTGTTCTAAGGAAGACACAGTTTGCCAAGACATCTAAAATATTGTGTATTCCCTCCATCTGGTTCTGCTAAATAAACCCCGGGCCTTATCTAATATAACGAGTAGATGCTGGCAATAATTGCAGAGCCATCTGTACCACGCGTTAAACCTGTTGCAAGTTGGGCTGTGGACATGAGAATGGCAGAATTTATTCCTTTCCTACTGAAAACAGAAATTGTAACTTTCCCCCTCTGTTTTTTTTAGGATACTTTAGCCTTATCAGCTCCTGTATTTGATGCTTGGAGAATGGTAGTACACGTGTAGCACTGGAGAAAAGACAGCTTGTTGCTAGTGAAATCTAATTAACTAATTGCACTCATGCGCTTACCCTCTCCAGCCTGGTGCTGAGGCTGGAGACAGCAGCATTCATTCCATATTCTGCATGCTCAGGAGGCAGCACTTAGGGCCTGTAGGAAGCACCACCTATGCCGATACCCCTCGCATCCACAGCCACGCTCTCGTGGATGCTGCAGGGCCCCAGAGGCCAGAGCAATGTCACTGAAGTACAGAAACAGCATCTTTATATCGGGATAAAATAACGTCCTTAAATTAATTGGCAGTTCCGATAATGGAAGCTCTCACTCTCCACTGGGCTGTTAAGAAGGCTGGAATTGCTGCAGATAAAAGTCTGGCAGCATTTTCATCATAAGCTCAGTGTTTCTGGGCTGTATAATTCAGCCGTTAAAAAATATATGCTCTGGGCTGGAACTTGACATACAAGGCCCCAGCACAGCAGCAAATGTTTGTGTTTTCCAAATTTCCAGAGCTGCCCCTTTGGGCCCATCGAAGAGTCACAAGCCTGCAGAACAGACATGGGAATTTGCAGTTTTCCAGGTGAGGCTGAGCTTACTGCATTCCTGCCAAATTTGGGGCTCAGCTGCAGTCCCCTTGCAGGTGGGCAAGTTCACCTGCGTTCTGCTACTGCATGAGTGCAGTGCAAAGCCAACCACATCCAGAGGGAAAGGCCTCTTCATTGGCACCACGTCCACATTTACTGCAGCCAGCCTGACTGCCACACAGAGAACACACTGAATTAGGGGCTGGGATGGAGAAACCTGCAGGGAATTTCCCGGAGAGCTGCAGGAGAAGCAAGAGATATTCTGCAATCCCAGCAGCTTTGTTCTGAGGCAGCACACAGGAATCCAGCACAGAGTGCTTTGGGATGTAGGCCAACAGCATCAGCTACTTTCTGTTGATACAGCCTTATTGCTGTGAAATGGTCCAGAAATCCCTCCTAGCTTTCCAGTGCCAGTTAAGTGTCTAGTTAGGGGCTAAATCAGCTCAGGCTTACCTCTACCATTAACGCAGAGACCACGATTCCGAGTACAAGCAGAGAAAAAGCAGCCAAAAGCAGTAGCAGCAGTTGTGGTGTGCAAAACGCACCGAGAAGCAGAAAGACCAGCTCTGAGATCTAACCAGCTCCGAGTGAGCGAGGCAAGTCACACGGTTGCCTCCAGCATGCCCGTTCTCTCTCTTTGCAATGTATCTTGCTTGCTTATTTGCACTGTGAGGTTAGGGGGAGACTTTACCTCTTGACTGGGTTTGGAACTTCAGGGGGCTCCTAGTACCGAGCTGTCCTCTTCGACCATTGGGCTCCTCAGAGAAGTTGCTCTTCTGGCCCTAAAGTTGCCCTCTGTTAAACTCCTGGGCTCCCCTGATCCCCGAGCAGAACGAGGCCTTGGAAAGGACGCTCGGAGGTTCCACTTGCAGCCAGTACCCGGGCAGAAGAGGACCTCTTAGCAGTTTTCCCAGCTATCAGCATAAGTTAACAGAGAGTTTGCATAAAGCAGACCATCGTCTAGACAGCTTTAAGCTCCGAATAGGGAAGATAGAAATTGCACTCCAACCCTCGCCCTATCGTAAGCACTTCTGACATTTGCTTAGTCAATGTCTGCCCTCCTATTTGTTATTGTGTGTTGCTCCTTCCTCTGGCCATCCTGGAAACCAGAGGGAAGAGGCAGCTCCAGCTCCATGGGTATCGGTGCAAGGCTGCCTTGGGGCTGCCCTGGGGGGAACCTGCAGTTTTGCTTCACCCCTTCACTCTGCCCCAAACCCCATGACCAGGCGAACCATGGCAGGGGTACGGCCAAGGGCCTCTTTGCTAAAGCACCTGAAACCACTCCGTTTTATTTAAGGCGCCTGACAGGAAGGAATTACAGGTCCAGTTAATTTTTTTCTCCTTTTGATAACCTCATTTCACAACTCAAAATAAAGGAACCACCTCTGAACTGATAACTCCAGCAGGAGGGATGGCGAAACACTCTGTGGCCCCCAAGAGCAGCTCTTAACATAGCCCTCCATGCCCCAGAGATGCAACTGTCCTTCTCTGTCCCTTACCCAGGTCACGATTCCTTTTGTCCAAGGAGGGAACTGATACCCCAGAGAGAGAAACAGCTTCCTACAAGGTTTCAGTATTTGTTTCCTCGGGCTGTTTTGTCTTAAGGGCTACACAACTGAGAACTTCTGCCTTCACAGCAGAACTGGTGACCTGCTGTGCGGCTGGAAGCAAAATGCATCGGTGGCACCGAAATCTGGGCGATAGCAGCAGGAATAAGCACACCTTAAAAGAGCCAAGTCCTGTCCCAGACTGTTCTACAGCCTCCAGCAACTTGATTCTCTTCCTTCCTCACTTGATTCTACTTTTCCACCTCTGCGGAGCTCCAGTGCCCAGCACGACAGCATCACCATCCTATTATGGAAAGCAGTGCTAAGAGCCCCTAAATAGAAGCAGCAGGGGAAAGCACAAAACACTGTTTATGCAGCCTCTGCATTAAGAACAACCCTGACAAGATAAGAATAGGTGGCGTTTCAGTGGCAGATTGAGCAAATTGAGAAGTATTGCTACTCCTTGGAAAAAGACACTCAGCAAAAACAGGCTTCTGTGCTGAAGAAAACTTATTTTTTTCCCCAAAAAACATTTGTTTTTAGAGAAGCATCAATTTCAGTTTTCCACTGGGAAATAACAAAACATTTTGGTTTCATTTTTACTCAGATATGACTTCTGGTTTTATTTTTATTTGGCTGTTTTTAACTGCAGTAATGTTGTAAAGCTGGTTGAAAATGCACTTCCCCTTAAAACTGGGTTGAAACCTCCCAAGGGAAACGGCACCTTCTGAAGCAAAACTTTTGGAAACAAGTTTTTTCCTTGGATATATCTTGTCGGAGAAAAAAATGCTTTTCTGAGCAGCCATCCTTTGCAGCCCGGAGGGAGGTTGCCTCACCTGAGCCAGTTCCTACAGCTTCCCATCGGGATGCAGCAGGGATCCAGAGCATCTGACAGATACTTGTTTTGCTCTGGTTCTCTCCCCGGCTCATTTTAGCTGCAGCTCCACACAGGCCCCAGGACAGCATCTCCGCCAGGCAGTCTGTGTGCCAGCAGGGCTGGGACATGGACACCATTCCCAGCGTGACGCGGGAGGGCTGGGAGCAACTCCGTGGGGAAACCCACTCACCCATGATGGCTCAAGACGACCAACTGTACTTGGATATTTGTACAAGGGCGCTGCTTGTCACAATAATCTTCAGTAGGCCACATACTTAGGCAAGGAAACTCATTCCCTTGCAAAGCACAGGGATGCAGCAGATGTACATTTGCCCTTTCCTTTTGCTGACATAGTGTGGCAGTGAGGGCAAGAAAGCTCAAACACAAATTCAGGTTGTCAAGAAAGAGTGTAAGTTCAAAAATGGGGGTTTTGCATCAAGGAAGAGGTCGGGGGCAAACGCTGTGAAGGAGGCAGGCAAGAATCAATGCCGAAGAAAAATGCGTGGCGAGAGGCATCTTCCTCCTGGAGGGCAGGTCTTGGGGCCGTCCAGGACTCGCACTCAGCCCCAAGCTCTTGGGCAAGTTTCCAGCAAAGGAGGACAAGAGGGACTTGGTGGGAGGAGGAGAAAGGCCAGGAGATCAAAGAGAGGGGCTGGAGGACACAAACCAACATCAAGCGCGTGCCTTTGCCAAGAGCTGAGCACGTAGCTGTACATCTTGTAGCTGTGATAACTTTGCATCTGGGTTTTGCAGATGACAAAATTTACAGACTTGGGATAGAGTCTGGGTTTGGCATTTCATCTCAGACCCTGCTCCACTTGAAAAAGAGCATTTTAGCCTGGAGGTTCCCAAAACCACTGACAGAGATGCTTGGAGAGAGTCATCATGTAGCTCCCCCTTCCCAGTTGTGCCAGTTGCTTTAGAAAAGCAGCCGAGGGCGCAGCTTCTGCAGATCTGTTGCCCTTGCAAACAGCTTTTTCACCATGATTGGAGCGTGGAGGTAGATGCACAGATTTGATCACAGCCTCTGCAGGTGGAGGACCTGCCATGCCCAAGTCAACCACAGTCCCGTCACCCCGGCCGTTACAGGGACAGGGCTCAGTGCCAGCCCGTGCCACGTGCGGCCTCGTGGAAGCAGCACGTGGAGCCTGGTCACTGCTGTTTGCCCTCAGATCTCATGCACCACCTCTGCCTAACGAGGCAACTCCTCCTTCCGTCCTGCTATTTCAGCCTCAGCCGCATTGAGCCGATCTGCCAGGGTTGTCTTATCCCACTTCCAACACCTTCAAGCCTGGGCTTTCAGATTCCAAGCACAAGGGAGGCAAAACAAATTGAGGAGAAGGCTGAGGCCATCCAATTCTTTACACTAGTAGCGGGCTACGGAGGAATAGTGAGAGGCTGGAGCTGTGCATAATGCTACAAGAACCATACAGAAACCACAGCAGGCCACAACAAGAGTTAAACTTGTGCTGCTTTGCTTCTCCGGATTCAGCTGCAGGAGGAAAGATGTTTTTCCTTTTTCATTTTCTTCTCTTGTTACAATTTTCTCCCTTGTTACACGAATGAGACAGCAGAATTTTCATGCCTCTTCTGCTCCGTGAGAGAGAGCAGTAAACGGTACCACCCTGACCTTTTCCAGGCTTCCTAATGCGATCGGCTGTCCAAGAGCTGCTCCTGCTTCCTCCACGCGCGCACGGGGCGCGAGGCAGCACGGGGACAGCAATGGCACCAGGTAGCGCAGAGGTAAAACGTCAGCGGGGCCACTGCAGCCCTTCCCTAGGGAAACAGGAGGGCAGACCTGGCTTTTCTATAGGATCCATCTGCATCCTATAGGAAGGGCCAGGGCACGTGGAGCAGGAGGATGAAAAAAAGCAGCACAGGAACAGGATGGACAGGGGAGCGCAGCACCCCAAGGATGCCCCAGGAAAATCATCTTGTCTTTGGAAAACCTGAGGAAGATGATGGTAGGAAAGCACTTGGGTGCTGCAGAGAACAGTTAACTTGTCCCACAGCATAGGGAGATGCTCCCTGTGCTTCACCAGCTGGGACGTGAAGGTGGAAAACGCAGTGCTTTTCTCAGAACCCCAGAGAGCAGCCAGGACCCAACTCGCCTCCAAGCTGTTTCCCAGTCTCAGCGGATGCCCTGGCCGGGTGGGGATGGTGTCAGGGCGGCCGATGCCACTCTGGGCTCTGTCCATCCCATGCTCGCCAGCCTGGGGTGCCGGGATGCACCCAGGGAGCGCTGAGAGGCGGCCGAGCACCAAGGTCCATCAGGAAGCCGCTCGTGCCACACGTCAGTCCACGGGGCAGATACCTTCCTTGCAGGAGACATCCCAAAACCCGGGAATGCGCTGGAGCGGGAACGGAGGTCGCATTCCCATGCAGGCATCCGGATCTGTGGTGCCGAAGGACCAACTCCGAACACAGCTACTCTCCCAGGCAGCCGCATCTTCCCCCAGCTCCTTCCACAGCTCCAAGGGCTTCTCCCCTCCCCTTGCTCCTTCAGACCTTCCCTTTTCCCCAGTGTTTAACCTGTGGTCGCCCCTAACAAACTCCTCTCTGCTGTGGGCAGGGGGAAGGGGAAACTGCTCCGATTGCCGCAGGCAGTTGATAACCTAGTAAATTTTAATCTGTGCCTGCTATTGTATTACCACTAGAAGTACATGGATGGAAATAAAAGGATCACCAGCCCAACCATAATTATATCAGAAAGGTAATTATCTCTTCTGCCACAAGACTTGGTGCTTTCTTTTCATAACTAAGTTTCCAGCTAATGTTTGCAGCAATGGGACCAGCCACCACAAAATCACTGGGAAATGTAAAAGCCAATTGACTGTTTCGCATATAAGCAGCAGTGGATCAAGGCTGAGGAAAAGAAGAAAGGAGCAGGGGAGCCTCAAGCAGGAGCAAATCAGAGCTTCCAATTGTTGCCGTTGTCCTGTGTTCCATCAGGACCCCAAATCCCAAAGGCAGCCGAGGCCTCAGAGCACACAGTGAGGAGCAGCTCCACCACCAAGAGCTTTCACCAGGGGCACCCTCAAGCTTTCAGCGGCAAACACCCCAAATCACAGCCATTTCTTCTCAAATTCACCTTTGCTTCAAGACGCTTGCCCCCTCCAAGCCCACCCTTTCCAATGGCCTCCTGTGAGAGGGGCTGGAGCATATTAAAAACAGAAGAAAATACATTATCACCCCGTGATTCCCTTGACTTGAGAGTGGCAGCTCTGCCACCATCACAAAACCAGCTCAGTGCTGCTGTCCATGGGGAGCACTCACAAGGGGTGCAGAATTAGAGGAGCTTTAGTGCATTCCACAAGCCCATGGGTACCCCAGGCCCTCAGCCCGCATCCCGCTCAACCCAAACCATCCCTCTCTGTCCATCCAGATCAAACCTTCCCCGCTCTCGCTTGTACGTGTGAAACCAACACCCAGACTCTGCTCTGGCAGACAAGTTTTCAGTAACTGAATGAGCTAAAAACAGCTTTGAACGAGCACGCCTCGTACGGATCACAACAGGACAGCCTCGGCTTACATCTATCGCAGCTATTGTTTCATAAAAGTCTTTTTTACGCCTTGGAATATTACTGAGCAGAATAAAATTACCATTTAAGACACTTAATTGTACTAATTATAATCATTTGAGGAACATGTTGAGTAATTACTGCCTTGATCCAATGCATAGTTGACCATATGATCTCCTCTATAGTATTGCCACCGGGCTTTCTTTTGTCCCCCAGAAGAAAGAGATAGGGCTGTTTTTCGCAAGTGTTCCCAACACCATCAGTTCACACCCTAAATGATAAAGGACACTTCCATGATTTGGAAAAGCATTCTAGAAGCTCAAAACCAAAAACATCTCTCCGTTGAGATTTTTCAAGTTAAAATTTATACAAATTTCAGTAGGACCAGAAGTTTGGTGTCTTTGGGCCGCTGCTGCACACTCCTAGAGCTTCTTGTTTGAAGATGGACCTAGACTATCCCAGAGCTCCAGTCGCAGCCCTCAGAAACCACCCAGTGCCCAACGTCTTTAGACTTGGCAGACACCAACGCAGACTGTCACCTTCCTGCTGGGTTGCACCCCACCAGACCAGCTCTGCCCCACGGAAAGGGCTCGCAACATGCTCAGTGACACATGGATCTGTTTTGTCCATGGTCTTATACACCACAACGCTCCAAACCATCGTCTTGGTGCATTTTAGAGTCACACGCAGATGTCTCATCCAGCACCAGAGCTTTTCTGTGCCAGACATCCTGCTCCCCTACTCTTCCAAGGACGTGGTGCCCATCCCAAGCAGCCCGCAGCATCTTCTCCTGCACCAATGGCCCTCCCGAGGATGCCTGACCCAACCAAGAGTCATTCAGAGGAGTTACTGCTCCCTGGGGAGCAATTCCGAACCGTGTCCCCAGAACAAGGTGCAGGGACTAGCACTGACTGTGTCCCGAGGGGCCGTGGCGGGAGGCAGGTGCCTGCCTTGTCCCACACCTGCTCATCCCGCAGCAGCACCTGACGGCGCTCGACTCCAGCTAAGGCGATTAACAGCTCTGCAGGAAGCACTTGCAAAATCCCAGCCAGCTAATTCCAGAAACTGCCTCGAAAGGAGCCCGGCATGAGCTATCCATAGAGATGGGGCAACAGGGAGAACAACTGGGGTGGAGACGGTGTTTTATTAGGTTTAAAACTTCCAGTCTGTAAACAACTGTCCCTCCGGTAGCTCCTGGGTGAATCCAGATGGATGAATCTGGTTGAAATAAATGGTAAGAAGTGGAAGCAGATAAAAATCAGCTGTGCAATTCAATACAATGTTCCTTCCACCTGGCCTCACGGCACTCCTCTATCCTCCAAATGGAGGGTTTACAGAGCCCCGTGCACTTACAGAAATCTTTCTCTAATCCTTTAGAGATCTGTCCCAATCACCATTTCCTATAGGGCTCAGGAATTGCAGAATATAATAGCAGAATTTGTACACTTCCAAACTGAGCAGGGCAGAAACTAGCCAGGCTCACAGGCTCATCCGAGTGCTGAACGTGTTGCTTTGACTTCATGAAGGTATAAATACATAGATTAAACATGATTCTTTGACCATCCTTAGTCCCCAGCTCCATATACTCAGGCAACAAACTGCAGCGGAGCCAGCACCTCCCTCCAGCACATCCCGGGCAGGACGTCTCCAAGCCTCAGCCAGGGCTCCACAGCAAGCGCCAGAGCAGACGAGGGAGGCGCCCGACGGCAGCAGCTCTGCAGGGGCAGCTCCTCACCTCCGCGGAGGCGTCGGGAGCCTCGGGATGGCCCCGGCAGCGCCGTCCCCGCACTCCCCGCCGCAGCGACAGGGCGTCTTCCAGCACGGCGCTCGGCTCCTCGGCAGGGTGCAGGGTCAGCAAATCCTGCGCCGCCGCCCGGCGCGCGGGTCACTGGGGCTTTGGCGCTTGCCTGCAGCCCAGATAATTGACTCATCTGGAGCCTTTCATCTCCTCCGGGGCTGGGAAGATGAAGGCAAATTGCGCCTTCAAAATTCAAGTTGGCTCACGCCACCCTTGCCAATCAATAAATCCCCACCACCCTCACCCTTTGGTTTTTAGCACGCCAATGAAAAGATCAGGCCAAAGCACTTGTGGAAATCTCCCTCTCATCTGTCACACAGCTTGCTCCGAAACAGGAGCATCCTTTAACCTCCCTTTACTTATTTATTTAAGCAGGAAAGGAGAGAGAAAAACAACCCAGACTAGCCTGTCTCAGCAATTAGGAGCAAGAAATGTCTGGCAAGAGCAGCTTTATAATTGGAGTTTTACCCTGCCCTTCTCTTCTCCCTCTGTGGGGGAGAAAAAAAAATCATTGAAGACTGGCCACCTCTAGCAGCTTCTGCAAGGTTGTGCTGCACAGGGGAGCCATGGAGGAAGCAGGGGCTGAGGTACCTGAATTCCTGGCCCCAGGCTCCCGTTTGACAGCAGCAGAAAGAGGAAAGCAGGACCCCCCTTCTCTCCAACAAGGGCACCTTGCAGAAGCACAACCTGCCCATTCAACAGGAGTCAGCAAAACAGCACTGCAAGAATCTCACCCCTCCGTGATGGGGCTAATGAGACCCTGGAGACAGGAGGTAACGAGGCCCAGAGCTGCAGCACCAGGGCGCTCTGGGCAGGAGGTGCCAGTCTGAAGGGGCAGAGCCAGGAGGGCTGCAAGAGCAGCCGCGGGATGCGGCCAGGGGACCACAGGCAACCTGCTGGCTAAAAGACCTATTCCCAGGGCTCCTTGTTTCCACAACCTGGAGCCTCTTTCTGCTCTACGAGTGCCCCTAACAAAGCAAGGGGAGGCGAGATAAAGGAACCAAGAAAAACTGCTTTGCATTAACACATTTAAAGGAAGCGGGGGGGAGCATATTCCTCTGAGATCCCTGTTGTGTGCACTGAGCAGGTGCAGGTATTAAGGTAGATGCTCGTCCTGCTGAGACCTGGATGTCAGCTTTGTATTTGGATCCTGGAACTCGAGTAGCACCTGGATGTTTCAGCCCGTGGGCTACGAGCAGGCGCTTCCCGCTCAGCATGCAAACACTGGGGTGCTACGCGCTCCCGAGCCAGCCTGCCGCCTCATTCCTTCAACTTACAAACAAGCCTTTCACACACCACAACCTGCTCTCAAGTTGCTCACACTTTCTCTGCAGCCTTCAGCCTTCTTACACACGTGCACCACACGTCACCAACCAACACTGNTTCAGCCTTCTTACACACGTACACCACACGTCACCAACCAACACTGCGACCACGTTGTCCTCCAGCCCCACTGAGGATGGTCACCCAAAGCCACCCATGCACCTCCATGTGCGTGTGCTCCACTCCGCAGCTACAGTTGTGCTCCACGCATTAAGTCCTTCTTTCACACACCCAACTGCTTCCAAATTACTCCGTGCTAGGTGACACTGATACGTCTTAATTCTGAAATCACATACTGCAATTTCTATAGCATTCTGATGCCACGTGCTTTTAGGTTAGGTCAAATACAACAATGCTGACATCAATTTATTAATTAGATTGGCCCCTTATAATCAGACCCTGATGAAATNACACCCAACAGTTTCCAAATTACTCCATGCTAGGTGACACTGATGCATCTTTTAATTCTGAAATCACATGCTGCAATTTCCATAGCATTCTGATGCCACATGCTTTTAGGTTAGGTCAAATACAACAATGCTGACATCAATTTATTAATTAGATTGGCCCCTTATAATCAGACCCTGATGAAATGACTGCAACAATAAGAAATAAGTAGCCAAATACACGGTAAATCTCCAAACACACTGCGGGCAATAGAACACGGCTGTGGAGCAGATCTGCACAACTCCAAGGCAGCACTAGTTGCCACCAAGAGGCCACCCAAGCACCTCGGGGTGTCACTCGTCTCCAACAGGAGCTCCCACCTTGGCCGGCCAAGCCAGGTGCCCCAACACCAGCAATGGGTTTGCAGAGAAATTATATTAGCCCAGCCTGGCCCATTCCCACTCCCTCCCAAGCAGCCTCTCTCCTAGCTCCTTTACTCCGAGCCTCTGCTGGGATTCCACTCTTGGGTTTTAGTGGAGTTTAATGAGCAGCGGCTGATGCCTCTTCATATTTCACTGCCATGCAGCAAGTAGCAAGAGGCTGTACCTGGCAAGGCTTTGGTCCCCACAAGGAAACAAAACGCTCTTCTTCCTGCTGCCAACTCCCTGGCCGCAGCTTTGCTCCTTGTGACAACAAAGAGGCACTTGTTTGGGAGAAGGGACATGACACTTTTCCACTCTACCAACTCCCTGGCCGATCCCCAAGTCCCGTTCGTTGGGCAGCAAAGGTGAGGAAGAGGCACAGAGCAGTGCTGGGAGCAGCAGCTTTGCTCTCTCCTCTAGTCCATCACAAGAGCATCCAACATCACCCCACTGATGTCATTCTCTGCTTCCTCGGGGAGAAATCCCTAGACACGCACTTACTCAGGAGCACGCTGGCACCCGGCCCGGCTCATCTTGGAGAGCCTTTTCTTCTTAGAGGATGTAAAGGAGAACAAAAAGGCAGACACACGCGTGCAGCAGGGCTATGAGAGCACCAGCTCCGGGCTGCCGGTGCATGGCGAGAGCTCCCCGTAATTTGTTATCTTTGAGTAAGCCAATATATTTTAGCAGCAGCTGGATTTCTGTCACATGCATCACCTGGGGGCCTGTGTGGCCTGCAAAGAAACCCTTCAAAGTGATACAGGGAACCCAAGAATTGCGGGATGCCAAGGGCAGGAGCTGTCCTTGCTTTGCACCCCACTGCACCCGCTGCCACAGGGCATCCGAACAAGTCACAGACAAATCAAGTCTTTACTACAGCGAATCAAGGCAATATAAGAATATTTCTGCTAAATATTCAGGTGAGANAAGAATTGCAGGATGCCAAGGGCAGGAGCTGTCATTGCTTTGCACCCCGCTGCACCCGCTGCCACAGGGCATCCCAAAAAGTCACAGAAATAATCAAGTCTTTACTACAGCGAATCAAGGCAATATAAGAATATTTCCACTAAATATTCAGGTGAGAGTGAGTTCAGGTGCCCAAGGACACAACCACAGAGGCCAGCCCCAATGCAAGGGACCTGCGTGGCAGTTTGCAGAGCCACCATAAACCTGCGGTGCAGCATCCCCACTCCTGCCCCGCTCAGATCTCAGAGGATTGCACTGAAGTGTGTACATAATATAACAGATATGTAATATATATACATGTACATGCATAAATATATAAATATATATGAAAATCTGAACTGAGGCTAGTAACTGCTAGGATGTCTGGAGATTCACCGCCTTTATGGGGTAAAGTACATTTCAATTAAAGTCATCCATAAAGGGAGAGGCCCTCTCCTTCTGTCTAAATCACAGGAAGGCATCAGAAGCAGTGGAAAATGTATTTTTTAATGATATACCTCAGATGGTAGAGAGCACTGTTCTCCCAGACCGAGGGGAAAAAGCAAATTAATTGATACAGGTCAGACAAGAGAAAGACTCTCAATTACTGCATGGTAATTACCCTAATAAAACTTTAAACACACATAAGGCAGCCTGGTACGTTTTAGCCTCAATATTAGCGACCCAAGAAACTCATCTCCTACAGTTCCTGGCCAAGGAAACACGGAGAAACAGCGGCTCCTCAGCAGGACCTGGACCCACACGCACATCTCGTTGGTGCAAACAGCTGCCCGGAGCACACATCCCCGCACGCAAAACCCCACCTTGTGCCCAACTTGCCGTCTCCATTAGGAAAGCTCTGGTTTGCATCCTACATACCATGAACCTTCCACTCGCTGCGGCTGAGAAATCTGCAAATGCAAATTATTTGCATTCCCTTCCTAATCACTGGGAATGAATGAGAGCTGAGCAAACTCCTTCTGGAAAGTCATTCATCAAAAGAAAACGCTTGTGGACTGGAACCAAAGCTTGGGCTGAATACAGCAAATAGCCTTAGCCAGGAGAAAGGAGGAACTGAAAGAGCAATCAAACATTTCCTTTCAGTGTTTCTAAATTAGCTGGTTCAAAATTGTATTTTTAATTTCAGTAATTCCCCATATGTTGGTATAAACTAGCTTTAAAAATACATGTAAACAGTAAAATGGAGCAACACATCTTATTTCCACACCTTGTGGGAAAAAAAAAAAAAGAGAATGTATCTAGGGTCCACTAGAAATAGCGGAGTTTATTTTCCCCGGATGATCAGCAGAGATGGAAGTGGCTGACGGAGCTCCACGGACTCGGCTCGGAGAGGGTGCGAAGCCGGCGGCCCGGGGCAGAGCGGGTCCGCGTGGGGCAGAGGACGTTGTAGATGCAAGAGGAGGAGAGAAGAGAGGAAAGCTGCAGGGAACCTTTGCTCCAAACCATCTAAATCCACCGCATCTCCAGGAGCAGGAGACGCACACAGCAGAGGCCAACACAGCGGTTCATGGTTGGTTAAGGCTACAGGGATGGTGGGAGCTCTCCGTTCCCCCTTGGCAGCTGCTTGGCCCCGTGTGGATGAGCCCCTGCTGAGCAGAGAAGGGGAGGCAGGTGGGCAGCTGCAGACACGAGCCTGGATCGCCCCCCGAGAGAGCATTCCCACCCCCTTCCTCAGCAGCTACTTAGGGAATCCATGCAGAAGCAGAAGGGCTGCCCCGGCACGAGGGCGTCACAGGGCAAGCTGATGCTTAGGGCACTCATTAAAAACACGAGACTGATTTCAGTTCTTGACCCCTCAAAAACCAAGCAGAGCTCTGAAGTTTGCCAAATCCAAAATCTCTACCCATGATGGCAGCAAACCTTACACAAATCTGCTTTACCTCTTGTAGCTGCTCCCCTCCATCCAAATACACTCGAATGACCAGGAAGGCTACCCAAGCAACTGATGAAGGATTCATCCGTTGGGCAGGACACATCTGCTCCCGTTTGCCAGACACAGCAGCCAGCTAAAGACCCAGTCAGGCCAGGTCCAGAACAAGGCTGAGACAGGGTCAAGTGTTCCCATCTTGTTGTTCCAAAACACAAAACCCTCAGCCGCCATTTCTGGTCACCCAAAATGGACACTACTCTTCACCTCCCAGCTGGCTCCATATGACAGAAAGATAATCCTGGGATTTTTCATGTTATGGGATAGGAATCCTTGAAGCCTTGCTGGAATGAGAGGCCAGGCTGGTAGGAGAAGTAATGTTTCCTGTTAGGCCCATTGGGAAAATATAGGAGCTCGCAGAAACTTACTCTCCATTAGATGATTGCTAAAAAATCGTGTGTTTCTGGCAGCTGTATCATTTGGTCTGACAGGAGATTAGATCTCCCTGCAAGACCTGCCTCCCCCCGTGCAGCTTAAACGGCCCCAGCAGCTCAGCTCCAGCCAGGGAAATTCATGCTTTTAGCTCAGGAGGTTGCCAGGATTAATGTTCCAGGCAAAACAACCACCATCAAATAAGAATTACTCAAGGACCTTATCCCTGTGCAGGCCACCACACACTGCCACACTCCGCCCCAGCACTTCCCTTGTCGCCAGCAGCCCCGATGTCCCCTCAGCAGTGTTAGTGCTGACCCTTGTTTGGGCCTGAATTCACATAAACCCATCAAGATCTTCCTGGCTATTGCTCAGCCTTGCACAAGGATGAGTTTGCTCCCTGCGGAAGGACCTGGGAGGCAACATGAGCTCCGTGTCCCCTGCTCCTGAGCACGAGGACAAGGAATGGCCCCATGGGCCTTGGGGGCTGCACCCAAGGCTCTCCTGGCCCCAACAGCCCAGTCTTGGTCATTCCAGCATGACCCTGTGCAATTTCTCCCAGCCCTGGTCTGAGCAGTCTGGGGCGGACGGCAGCCCTTGTCCAAGGCTCCCTTCTGCAAGAGGGCCAGGGCCTCCACATTGCCGGAACAGCATCGGAAAACCTCTTCGGAGCTGGAGATGGAAGTCAGGCAGGGAATCTGGGGAGCAGGAATGCTCCTTGGCTTCCTTCAGCCGCCCCGGTGTGCGATCCTTCACACGCAGCTTCTACCCGCACCCTCTCTGGCAGTTTCATTCGCAGAGCAAACCCAGCCCAGGCTGCCTCCCGCTCCCTCGGTCCCGGGAAGGGGCACGCAGCTGCAGACCGGCCGAGCGCACGCGGATGCTTCCAGGGCTCCGCAACGGGCACCGCGGGGGCTCCCTAAAGGCTTTGGCTTGGGACAAGCGGGCGCAGGCAGGTCCGGAGCTGCCTCCTGCAGCTGCCCCCGCACAGGGGCTGAGCGCAGCAAGCAGCCGAGGCGGCAGCTCCGGGGCTGGGAACCACGTTTTAAAGCTACCTCTCTCTGCAGGTAGTTTAGTTAAATTATGCTACAAGGAGAAGGAAAAATATTACAATGGGCTGCAGCAGGACATCCGTTTCCAAGGATGCCTTCGGGGCAAGAAGGAAAAACATTGTTTAGAACTGGCTGAGAAATTTTTGAGAGAACGGTTTTCTAACAGAAAACACCAATTTGATCGCATCAAAATGTTATGCTAGAGCGCATCGAACTCATAAAAATTTCATTTAGGAAAACACTCACAGACTGTCTCATCACTGGGACAATGATGTGATCATAACTTCAATCATAAGTTACAAAAACAGAATAAGAATGGCTTGATTTACCCCCTAAACAGACTATTTTCACTTTGATGGAAAATTCACATTTTAGCTTTCCAAATGCAAATTCTGCTGTTGCAAAATACTTTTGCTTGGTGGAAATCCCAAGGTCTGCCCTGCCCTTATACTGGTACAAATGCATTTTCACCTGGAGAGAGCCCCAAAAGGATCAATCAAGTGAACAATTTCCCTAGAATATTTGCGCAAATTCTTCACTTGGTGTCATTTACAATCACGTGTCACTTGCTGAGAATGGGACTGGGACACACTGTGTGTCTTTCCATGGAAACACTCTCCAGAGGAACTTTATCAGGTTCAAGTTAGCACAAAACCACGGGCAGAGCTCTGATCCAGAGGATGGGAAACTTGCTGGCAAAATCCCCCTGTGTGCAGCAGAGCTAATCAGGGCTATGGAGAACGTGGCTTTTCCCCATGGAAGGGCTACAGCATCCTTGGCTCGGTACCAAAAATTAAGCAACCCAGTCAAGCGGCAGATTTGCAAGGGTATTTTTGCATCTAATTCCTACAGATTTCAAGGCAAGCCGGGAGCCAAATCCCCCATGGGAAATAATATCCCAGGCCCAGATCCACACCTGTCCTGGCCCCTCTCTCCTTTTCTGCATTTTTCGTCCTTTCTCTTCACTCTCTCCTCACAGAGTTTATTTCATTCACTGTCACGTTTGCCTTGTTCCCCCTAGTACTCCGAAGGCATTTTGGTTTCATTTCCATTTTCCAGACGTTAAAAAGCATTTACTGTGGGATCCTGGTGCCTTCAGCAGAGAAAACCAACCACATTTCTGTTTGGGAAATATCAGTCTGATCTCACGACACGTCTGTCCCTCACACAGTATTAAGACAGCAAGGGAAGCACAGTTGGTTTTCTTGCAACCCCGTTCATTCCGCAGGCTCCGAGCTCAGAAGCGGCGCGTGGAAGAGACACCGCGGACTCCCACTCGGCGCCCTCCTGCCACACGGGTCTGCACCCGGGGACTCAGCTAACAGGAGCGCCGAGCTCTGAAGTTACCCCAGCCCAGCTCTACCTCAGGTAGCTCCACAGAGCCACGTCCCCGGCACAGAGACGCATCCCATGCCATGCATGGCTTGTAGAGGTGCTGCTGGCTCCCCGTGGTAGGCACTAGCCCTTGTAAGCAACTTGGTTATATCAGTTATATCTGTTACATCAGCAGTGTGACACCCCACTAAGCCCTCGGGCACTCGCTGCTTGGCCACCAGAGCCGGGCAAGAACTGGGAGTTAGCGCGAGCAGGACCGGGCTCTGCAGGGCACCGGGGAAGCCGAGAGCAGCTCTTGGCCATCCTACACACACCACTGGCCTGGGTGGCTCCCATGGGCTTTGGCGCCCAGATTGCCCCGGGTCCTGGTGTTTCCCACGTACGTGCACCAGCACACACAGCCTGCATGCCCGTGGGCCAGAGCTTATCCCCACAGCTTTGCAGCTTCATTTGAATTTGGGTCAGTTCTTAGATTTTATTCTAAAGTGAGGAACCAACCAACCACGAAAAAGAAATCCAAAATCATTAGACTGAGAACTATCAATTGTGATTAACAAAGGAAAACAGCAAACCGACTCCCAAAGCGCGCGAGTCGGGAGCAACGCAGCTCTCTGAAAAGGCGGCTTTTCATCACCCTCAACACAGCATCGAGCAGCCCTCTGATGCATCATTTCCCTCATCTCCAATGTACAAAACCCTCCTGGTGTAAGATATGTTTCCACTAACAACCAGCAAACTTCTATCGTTAAAAACAAAGCAGGATAATCTACTGCTAACGCGGTCTGAAGAGAGGACAGCTCGAGCGCGCCAGGGCTGCGGCTGCAAGCGGGTCTGTGCGGGTGCCCGTGCGGGGCGCCCAGGGACCCTAAGCACACCGCTGGGACTCGGGGAGAGACCTGGCGAGCCTTGGCTCCCCTCCATGTATTTTTCCCGATGGACCAAGCTCCTCACATACTGCCAAGCCCACCTTGCACCCAGGCTCGCTCTCCTGCCCTGGCACTGGTTGGGGACAAGGGCTCTGCAAAGCGCTCAAGCACGTGCTTAAACCTCAGCCTGGGCTCCAGGGCTTAACAGGGAGCTTTCAAAGCCGCTGTTCAAGGCCTTGCCTGGACCGAAGGCCTTCCCGGCTAGCAAGGAAGCAAAGGTGAATGCTGCCCGGAGCTGCCAGATCCAGGAGGCCCCAGCGCAAGGACTGCACGAGTCCCACGTCCTCCTCTCTGCGGGGCAGGTTGAGAGGAGGGGGCAGCTCCCACCAGAACTGCAAGTTAGCCAAAAGTCACAATCCCCCAGGCTGGATCCTGCACCCATCCCCAAGCTCCCTCTGCTGTTCCCAAGTGCATGTTACAGTCCCCGCTTCCTGCATTACTCGTTTTTCCACGTGCAGCAGGAGCCACCACCAAAAGATGCTTCCATCTAAATCTGACTTTCAGCAAGATCAGTGGCAGCATCTCCAGGAGCAGAAAACAGAGCAGCAACCATTTCTCGAGGCTTTACCAGGGATGCAGTCAATGAACTGAGAGCGAGCAGAAACACTTGGGATAAAGTATAGGGGGGAGAGATCATCCTGCTACAAATGGGTCCGGTGTTCTTCTAAAGATGAGAAGCAAGTGCAGTAAGAGAAGGGCCTGTGCTGCAGATACCACCCTCATGGGTCCCTCGAGGTGCTGCCTGCCTCATCTCTTACTTTTGCAGTGAGATTGCCACATGCAGCCCCCCCACTAAAACACCCAGGGCATCACGCAGGGTTAGGATGAGCTAAACTGTTGTTCTCCTTCTCTTGGGACCTTCAGTTCAAAACCATCTCAGTAGCTCTCAGGGACCACCCTGTCCCCTGCCGAGGAAGAGGCCGGCACTTGCAAGCAAAGCGTGCGTGACCATCGAGCTCACCGTGCGCAACACGGGCTCGGGCTCTAGAAACCATCCCTGGGTGCTTTGGACCCCAGCATAAACCCTCAGCTTTTCTGTAAGCCAAAGCTAAGGCAGAAACCAGATGCCCAGGACCATCGTCTGCAGAAGCTACTTTTGCAAGTGACAAACATACCCCCTCCTGGGACAGCATTAAAAAAAAAAAAGAAAAACACAAGTGATTTAGGATTTTCACGGCACAGCTGCCCACTGGAAACCAGGCTCCCAAGCCAATACGCAGGTCCTCAGCTTCCTCCGAGCTCCAGACGTGTCCTAGCTGTTCCCGGCTACGTCAACAGAGAGTGACTCACGCTGCCAGCGCTGTCACCCGCCGAGCCCTGCCCGGCCCCGCTCGGGCACTGGCTCTGGGGATGCCCGGTTCCCCTGGGCATGGACAGACCCGCAGCAGCAGCCCCGCTCCCGGGCGGCGCAGTCCCACCGCTCTGACGGCTCCTGCCTCATCNCACTGGCTCCGGGGACGCCTGGTTCCCCTGGGCACGGACGGACGGACCCGCAGCAGCAGCCCCGCTCCCGGGCGGCGCAGTCCCACCGCTCTGACGGCTCCTGCCTCATCCGTATGAGCAAAGATCATCCACGGCCCCCTGCAGACACGGGTTCAGCGGAAAATGAGAGCTACATTAGAATAGCCCAAATACCCACGGATTTGCAGGCTCTTAAAAGCCAGTTTCATCCAAGCTCAACTCAAATGAGTCGCTGTCCCTGAACAGATTACAAACCCCAATGTACTTAGACCAGTCTTGCAAAACTTAGTCTATATTATTAGGCAAGAGGAAGGAACCTGGCTAGCAAAACCTGAACACAGTAACGGTTTGCTTGCATCTCCTGAACAGTTTGTAATCCTATTTTCATGTGGAATAGCCACAAGTTCTGTTCCTGGGGAGCTGAGAGCGAGCCCTCCTGTTGCACTGCAGCCCCAGGCTCCGCGGACCTCTACCAGCATCTGCCCGAGCTGGTAAATGATTCATCTCAGTCTCCAGGGGATTTTTCCGGTAACTGCTGCAGAACCACCTTGGGATGACAGAGCAAAAACACACAGAAAACCAATCTAGTCTCTCTCCCCACCCCCTCTCTTTTGTTTTTTTTTTCCTCTCTCTATTGAAAATACGTGATTTCAGGATTGGGAGATGAGAATCAATGCTAAAGACAATCTGGCTCCTCACGCAGAGGAGATCTGCTAACCCATTTTCAGCTGACAGCGATAAAGATGCTGCCCATAGATTTATTGGTGAAATTTCTGAGCCAAGGAGGGAAGCCACCAAAAGAGAAGGAAACAGCATCAGTTCCAGATCTGAGAACAAAAAACAGGTTTCACGGGAATTCAAAGGTGCTACAGTCAATAAGCCAGAGGAAAGAGGCATGAAATAAACACATAGACCCTTTAATCCCCAGGTACCCTTGTCTGGAGGACACCAAGCACTGCGCTAGAAGAGCAGTAATTGCTAAAGGACAGCTAGGTCCTTTTAACAGAAAGACACAGAACGAGGAAGAAAGGCAAAAAGAAGCACAACAAAACAAGCAAATAAAGTATTTATACAGAAATGAAACAAAATAGAAGGAGCAGCACTTCTCCCTGGCTGCAGCTTTATTTAACAGTTCTTCCCGGTTAGGAGGCAGTGACCTCAGACTTGCCCTTCCTCAAGCGAGGACGATGCC